>VZRS01003126.1:221901-281513 GCA_013398055.1 Ifrita kowaldi
TAAATACAAGCAACCTGCAAGCAGAATGGGCGCTGTCTTGCTGTGATGTTATTTCTTCTTGCTGACTTAAATGGTAAACTGTTATTGTGTAAAATGCAAAAGCAGGGAGAGAGTCAGACCTTGAGGTAACAATATTCATATGAACTACAGAATTCAACATTTTCTTTGAAGTTTATCCTTGTGCAGAGCAGGCCTGCTTATGTTACCACAGTTGTTGGAGGAGTATGTGAAAGTGTAAATATTGCATAAATGAAATGCTGTACCCTGCTCAGGCTTGTATTTTACTCATAGTTAGTATTTCAGCTCTGGAGTTTAATATTTGCTTTTCTTGGTTTTTTTTTTNATATTTTTTTTTCTTGGTTTTTTTTTTTTTTTTTTTTAGCAACACAAAAGCTCATAAATCAATGCACAATTAAAAGAGTTCTTAAATTCAATTGTTTTGAAGTGATCCGTTCCACTGAGACCTGTCAAATTTCTTTTTTTTTTGGTTGGTTGTTTTTTTGGAGTTTTTTTGGTTGGTTGGTTGTTGTTTTTTTTGTTGTTGTTGTACAAAGCCAGTTCTTGTGACCAGACAGAAAAATTTTCGATACTATTCTGGCGCATGTTCTTGCCAAGTAAAGGTACTAGTGGCATTCCTTATCATGATGGAGATTCCTATTTCCAAATGCTACTAATCTGCTGAAGGAGAACTATGGATCTGTGCATTTGACTTCAGTTTCCTAATCCTCTCTAGCTATTTTATTTTAGTCATAAAAGGATTAATAGATTTCCGTGAGATAAACAATGTATGAAGGTGCTTTAAGAGCTGTTAGTGTGCAATTTATTCTTTTTCCTGTGCCTGCTCTACCAGGCCCTAAGCAGAGAGTCTTTCTTTTTTGAAGGGTTGTGTTTAACAGAAAGTGGTTACCCCTAAATGCATTGTCTTCATACGATGATCCAGACTCTGGCACAACTATACTATTTGTGGCTCCTTGGAATCTAACTCTTCAAAGGACTCAATTTCAGAGGTTGCCCTAACTCCTCCAGAACATCAGTAATTAATTTTAGAACCCTCAGGAATCAACAGAGGGGTGGGTGCCAGTTAAAAGCAGGGATATGATGGTTGTCCAGTGTTCTTCATGGGAAAGCCCCATGGATGTTTATACCTTCACATGGAACAGCCTCAAGCCTCCTTTGCTAAGGAGCTTGCAGGAGTGGGTTCTTGATTATACTAAGATGGATCACAGCAGTGATGTTTTTTTATCTCACTCTGAATCCCAAATTTCCTGGCGATAGAAGGATGAGAAGGTTTTCTGATATTGAGGGAACATGACAAGAACTTCAAAAGTCAAGAAGAACTAATCATCAAGTGACCTATTTGATGCTCTTTTTCATCAAATGGTCAGCTAAATAGGGCTTGAATACAATTGTCTATGAAATTGAAAGCCATCATATACCTCCTTTTAACAGATGAGGAATAGTCAAACTTAAGTGTTCAATAAAATTCAGCTCTGAATTAGGTTCCATAAAGTGAGATGGAGTTATCTCACATTGTCATTCCAAAGTGTGAGAAAGGAATTTGTCTACTGTTTCTGGTTCACATCCATCTGCCTTAGTATTCATACATTTAGCAGGAGAAGCAGGAAGTGACACCTAACAAGAACTCCCACAGATTCAGGCTAAAAGCAGTTTTTCTAACAGCAAAGGAGACGAAGGGGTTCCGATTCGTTTCTCTGCCCTTCTCTTTGAAGGTGCAGCTTCACCAGCTCGTGCAGCAGGGACATGCTGCAGCTATCACGCACCACGATATCTTCAAAAGATAGATACACGTTCAGACAAAGAGTTTGCTTTGTAACCTCTTGTCTTTTGACATACAGCCAGTTGCAATCTGTCCTTTAATAAGGTCCAGTATTGTTCTGCTCTTTAACCAAGATATAGATGGATGTAAACAGCCAGTGGCTTTTCCTTTTGATTAAGGTCATTACCACCTGTTCAGTCTGTTCTCGTCTGTTTGTTGGAAACTGGGCAAAGACAGTGGTTGTATCACTTACAGAGAATATAAGGTTATAAAACATCAAGACTTTGTGTAATGACTTGTAATGTCATTTTTCTCTTCCTTTATTTTAAGGCAGTAGTGGTCAAGCCTGACACATTGTACCAATGAAGACCACGAAAATTTCTACATTTTTTCTGAGTATGTTGATTTTCTGGAAACTCTTTCTTTTCAAGTTGTCTTTGGGCTGCTACCTGAAACCTTGAAGTAGGTGTTACCAAATACACTACCTACAGCCAACAGTGCGGATCACAAACCTCTAGGGGATGACTTAAATTTGCAGATCACAAAATTTGAATTTTCAGTCATTTCAACAATGGCATTGCTTCCCTGCTCTGCCACCCACAGATCTCCTAAATTTTTCTTCTTCTCTGTGTTAGACCAACTCTTACTTTCAGATTGCTCCCTGCGCCAGTCCTTGATGTTCCCCTCCCTTTCCCCTAGGAGAAAATCTGCCTTGTTTCTGACTCACTGCCACGGTTAGCCCCCTCATGCTGTTGAGTGTTTGTCCCACAGAGCCAAGATTGTTTCCTCACCCCACCCCATGATTTGTGACTGTACCCAATCTATTCCTTTTACTCAACCTCTCTCTCAGAGATTTTTCTATACCTCTTTGAAGATTACCCATCATTTAAAGTCATAATTAATATAAATGATAAAATATGCATTAGTAGGAGACAAAACTCTTAAGTGCTGTTTCATACTGACTATATCTCAGTTTTCAGGTTTCTCCTGCAAGTCCAAGCAAGCAACTCAGTCGGCTCAAAGTATTTAATATTGTATGTGTTGTTCTTTGCCTCGGTTTGCCTTATTTGACAACCATTTTTCAGGTTCATTTATACGAATCTTTCAGTAGTGCCAAGTTCTCTTGAAAACTCAGTACACTTCAGTGAAGTATTTTTGGGTATGTGTCTGTGCATGTGTGAATATATACCTAAAAATATTATATATACTCCTGTACACATATTTACCCCTCCATTATGTTAAGGTTTTTCGTACTTCCTTGTCTAAGGTAACTGGTGCAGATACTCAGGGAAAACTGAGCAGTTGAAAAAGCATGTTGTTTCAGAGTGATTACTGATATATGTCAAAGAGTTTATGTGGTGACTAATATTTTAAAATTAGTAATTATTACTTAATGAGGATATCTGATGAGAAATGGCCAGAACTGACCAATATCCATCATGATTTTTAAGTTGCAGGCTCTTATGTGTTATACTATCAGAAAAAAACCTGCAATCTGGAATACAGCCTTCATTACAGAAATTATTTTCTTTTTTGTTTCCCCCTAGATAACCCTTCCCACTTACTATTTGGGTAAAATTTTCAATACTAGGAGCAAGCTGCTTTGTTTCCTTCTAAAAGGCACAATTTGGTACTTGCTGACAGCGGATCGTGGGGCTTTGGGACTTTTTGCAGATTGGGTAGTTAGGGTTGCGAAGGACAAAGGAACATCTTTCTCTACGCAAAGTTTGGGCTTCAGTGAGAATTCTGGCTTACTAGGAATCTCTCTAAGATGTCTTACAGACTTCAGGTTTTTATGGTACCTTCACAATACTGCATGCTATTGTACAGCTTCTGGCACATCACCCAAGGTTCTCGATAGGAGGGAAATCTGGGTTTGCCAGAAAGTCCTCAAGGTGGCAAGGCAGAACTGCCCTCCTTGTTTCCTTCTCTTTTATTACTCATTCATGCTGTTGCAAACTTTTTACAGAAACAAGGCCCTTTGCATAGCATCACTTATCTTCAAAAAAAGATTCTGTTGAATCAACATCACCCTTTCTGTTTTCTGTCTCCTCCTTTCACATTCCTTGCTCAAGTGTTGGCTTACTTAACTCAGAGTTAAGCGGATTCAGTCGAAACTCAGCTCCTTTTGTATATCATCTTGCAATCTAAGGAAGAGACTTGTTTTAAAAGAATCAGTCTATTCATTTTGCTTTCGTGAACAGTCTTACCTGCAGGCATGAAGTGAAGTTTGCTTTCTTCCTGTGGTTATTCTCTGGCTCATAATAGTTATGTGCCGTATTTTGATGCTATCTGATAACAATTGCCAGTGTAAATAAAGTAGCTGTGAGATAATTAATTCAACATCCACTGCCTGTGTCCCCAAGGGACCACCCCAGAAGTGAGACTAGTTGGATGCTCAGTGTCTCAAAACACATTTACTTTCACTGGCACTGCCCCTTACACAAAAGCTCAGGAGGGCATGTTTAAAAATTTCCTTATGTCAAAGACATCATTTGGTGGGTAGCTGAGGTAGGTTTTGAGATGTATAATACCACTGGAGCCGGTGGAAAGCATGTGGAACAGATCCAAAATTAGCCCACAGACCTTAATTACATGATGACTCAGGTAATACTCCTTGCAGCTGAGGTTTTTCTCCTCCTCCTCCCTCCAACTACTTAAAAAAAATTGTACTCTATATTTTTATGTATTTACCAAACTCTAATTGCTTTCATTGGGCCATTTCAGGCTCTACTTTATCTGATTCAGATTTTAATTTAATTTTTATTTCTGTTTTTCTGGGCAGGTATCTAAACAGCATGTTGGTTCTGAGTTGGGGTGGACGTGGTAGTGAAATTAAAGACTTACGCCTGGCTTCTCTTTTAGAAGACCTCTAACCTTCACCTTGCAATGATACAGAAGATGTATTTGTGTCTTTGCCCTTTAATAGACAGACCTATCTCACCTATTAGTATTTTCTAATCTGAGCATCAGGAGTACAGCTTGCAAATGGACTAAATAACACTTAATTTCTTCCCAAAAATAAACATATGGATTGTTTTTACAAATAAACATTGAAAAGTAAAAATGGTTTATATTATTAGAGATGTTTTCATAGCACTGGAACTCTCCATCAGGTTTGACAACTTACACATAAAAGATTTTTAAGTTTAAAGAAATTCAGTTTAGTTTTACTTACAATATAGACTTTTCTCCAAATTAAATAAAATAATCTTAGTTTCAAACTTTTAAACCAAATGTTCTGTAAAGCTGGGTGACAATTATATGAAGAGACATAGTTTTCCTGGAAAATATTTATTTTCAATGAATTGTCATTTTCTAATGAAACAAGCATTTTGAAAAATTCCCAGCTTGATGCTTTCTTGATCAACCTGCCTCACAATTATGTGTAAGCTGTATGTTTTTGAAGCCATCTCTCAGTAACGGGGAACTCCAAATTCCCCTTTGTGTAGTCAATAGGCATCAAGCTATTGCATCCATATTGTGGCACCTCTACACTGGAGATACCATGATATCATCTCATCCCATAACACCTTATAAGTCTGACACTTGTTATACTTGGGCCATTTCTATGGGCCTCCCTCTCTTTTTTAAAGATGCTGGTTTTCCTATCTGAACTCCAACAGTTTTATGTCTTCCCACAAAACTGTTTTTCCTCACGCTACTGGTCTATCTAACAAAATCAAGAAAAGTCATTGATTTTCCCATGTCCTGTGGAAGGAATTTAGTAAAACATAATGCACTTTCCCATGTCCACATGCTGATATGCATGTAAAATTTTTGTCTCTTGAACACCCTTCTGCAGAACATTGGTGACACAATGACTAAACTCATTTGAGGATTTACTCATTAGATGTTGCATGCCAGGGATTTTTGTGGATATGAGTCACCAGAAAATCTGGTAGTTACTGGGTCTGTGTCTTGTCAATAATGAGTAGTTGGCCTGGCACAGCAGGAGAAATCCTGACACTCATCCAGCTCTTTAGATTTTGATTTCAAACTGGTATTCATGGTCACTTTCCCATCTTGGGCAAACTTGTTTATTTTTCGAAGTAATCACAGCTGAGAAGGTGTTGTTTCTTCGTTTTATGTAATTTCTGTCTTCGAAGAACACCAACAATTGCACAGGAGCAGTTAATATATTACATGTTGACAGACAATAACAGTGCTATCTGTTGGATGTCAGTGGTGGAAAGGGAATTATTTTGTTAACTCTCTGCCATTGAAAAGCGAGTCACCTCAAGAACATTTGTGTCTCTTGGTAGTATTTAACTACCAAGACATACTGAGATGCCATAAGAAGAGAACAGTCTCATTTTGCAATTGTTAGCAGATGACAAATTGTCTACACCTGGTGAGCTAACACAATCCTTCTTCTCCAAAACTACTGACCTATGGAACTGCACAATACCCATTGTGTAAGAAGGAGAACTGGAAGTTCACCAGCCCCAGTGCCCTGCCAACTCAGCCGGGTCACCTGGAACACTGGGGTCTCTGGCCACCAGGGACCACCAGGGAGACGCTGAGGACAGAAGAATGCATTCGTAAAGGGGAGGGAAAATATGTTAATGATTTCAGGGAAATGATTATCATGTGTATGTTTAGTCTGGGACAACCAATGAATATTGAACACATGTGAACAGGAACTCTCCTGTACTCAGCATGCATGGATTTGGGAGGAGCTATCCCCCCATGCATCTGGCCAAATACAGAATGCCTGCTTCTTAATGCTGCAGTGGTATTAAGGAGGGTTTTTTTTATTTTAGCAAATTTTTGGTAACACAATGAACAAGTTATGCAAGAGCCTGAAGTATGAAAGAAAAAAGCCTAGGATAACAGAAGTAATCGTATAGAAAGCCCTGCCATCTACTGAATGTTGTCTGCTGATGGATGTTGACAGAGTGTTTTAAGGGACACCAGAGACCCATTTCTGGCTTGCTAGGCTTTTTACAAATAGAATTGTATGACTGTCCTGTCTGAGAACAAAGAGTGTCCAAAATATTTACTGCAAAAGAGATTCAGCTGCCAAAGATGATTTTTTGCTGTTATGGTACTCTCAGGTGATTGAGAAAGGCCTGGGAATAAGCAAGATTTTCAGATCTTCTGATCCACATAGTGGTTTTGAAGTCAACCTATGGACAGCATGTCTAAGTGCACCTGATGGCCTCCAGACAGCACAAGTCCATCTGTCATGTACCAGACAGACTCAAGGAAAGCAGTTCTTGCCTGGGTTTGGGATTGCACTGACAGGTTTGTTCTCTGCATACACAGCTGATCTGGCCATGAGAGTGGCCTTGAGCACTCTTGAGGAGAGAGCCCATCGATATTCACCGAATCCAAATCAGGATTTGTGTTGCTGCTTCGCAGATGGGGAGCTACAGAGGGCTGATTTTGGTACTTATGACTCAGAAAGAATAGGCTACGTGCTCTTAGTGACATAAGGAATCCCTGAGGCTATCACCCTATGAAACATCTACTACCACCTTTGTGCACTGGCTTGTCTCTTTACGCGACATGTGGCTTCAGGTATGTGGAAACATCTCCAGAATGATGGATACACGCCATGGTGTTCTTCGGATTGAACCACGTGCCTTTTGGAGTGGAATCCATCCCAGCTGTGGGTTTGTGTCCATGTATATCACTGTATATCTCACATGTATTTCTTTTTAAACAACAGATCATTGGCGAGGCAATTTGCTCTTCAGCAAAGTAAATCTCCAAAAATAATTTCATACAGTAAATATGCTTCTGAAAATTCCAGGATGTGCAAAATTTCCTCCTTCTTTCCTTCCCAGAATGGCTGCTAATCAGATGAGGTGAGTAAAAATTAACATGAGGCATTTTTGTACTTGCTTCCCTGCCATTATTTAGTCATGGCTGGCTGTTGGGGAAGATGAAACAGGGAAGCCTTATTGCCTGGCAAAAGATGCTGAGAACATGGAAACTATGGGTGAAATTGAAATGAAGGCATACTTTGAGATACCAGGCCTCAGTTACTGAACAACTGGAAAACAATGGTGTGGCCGGCTGAAGGTAATCCCCTTTGATTGAACAATACCTTCTGCTAGCAAACAGGTCTAAGGGTCAGAGCAGACCCTACTACCTTGGCAGAAGGGGTCCAAAGAGTAGTTTTTAGGGTTTAAAATGTAACGCAGTATGGTAATGCAATGATTCTTATAGGCTGTACGTAAATGCTATAGGATTTGTATCTTGTACTAGATTGGTTGATGAAAATTAGAATATTCAAGACAGAAGAAGATTTATTGTATTGTAAAGGAGAATCTCGCTCTCTTACGCCTCTTACACCTCTTAGCTCTCTTACGCCTCTTACACCTCTTAGCTCTCTTACGTCTCTTACATCTCTTAGCTCTCTTAGACCTCTTACACTTTTTACATCTCTTTACTATCCTGCTTTCTGTTTTTCTGGCCTGCTTCTAGCTGCGGCTGGCAGCTCCAAGCAGGCCCCCTGTACACAAGCCCTTATCAATAAACCTCATGCTCTAAGACCGGACTTCAGAGATCTCTCGTCTCCATCCGTCCCGACCGTCCAAACTGAGCCAGACCCCACAGCTGGCCCTTATGAAAAAAAGCAAAAAGAAACCAACTAAACAACAAGAAAAACAAAAAACGGGCACAGGTAACACAATTGCAAAGATTGGACAATTTTAAGGAAAATTAAAAGAAGAGGCCAAATGGAACAGATGTCGGATTTTCTCTGCTGCTGGAATGACAGTATTTTTGTCATCTCATCAATATAAACTTAAGGCAGAAAAGGAAATCATCATGGTACTAAGGACTGAAGGGATCATAAGAGAGACATTTCATAAACGGATGAAATAATGATCCACATGCAGACTTCCTGCCACCAATGACATTTTGCATCTCTATAAGCAAATAGATATGATGGTATGTAAATTAGGAGACAGTTAGTACAAGCTGGTAAGTTAGCTCTAAAAAAACCCAGCAGAAAAATGTGGCTTGCTCTCTAGGGTAGAATTACATGGAAGGCCCATGGATTGTCCCATGGAAACCTCAACTGATTCTCACAGGGTCTATGCAGACATTGTAGAATGGAATCACAGCCCATGGAGTACATTAAAAGAGCTTGGGGGGGGAGAAGATGTGCAAGGATTTATTGATAACGCACAAATAAAGTCCAGCCCTTCTGCAAAAGGCAGCTGTAAAGTGTCCAATCACTGTGCACCAGCTTCGGCATCGGTTCCAGGAGCACCTCTGAGCACCACTGCACAGCAGTGAAGTTTGTTCAAAACAGAGAGGAGCCCAGGGCCTTTCAAAATCCACCTACACACAATCATTTTGATGAGGAATAAAAACATAGTCTACCTGTAATTGAAACTGGGTGTGGTTAGAGCAAATCTCATTGCCGAGAAGGGACCGGTGAAGAGTCGGCAAAGCACTGTGTTGGGATGCGTGAGGGGTACCTGAGGAACGGGTGGGCTGCTTAGAGTAGGCAGTAGGGACCGTGGGAGGCTCTTCTCAAGTTATGTGCTGCTGTGGGACTGAAACACAGAAAGATATCCCCCAATAACCAGCACTTCTGCTCTGTACATTTGAATGGAAAGGTCTGTGGTTGGCAGCCCGGCTCTGATGGACTGCCTTACTTACAGTTTTGTGGAGCAGGGAATCTTCATTCCCCACTCACGTCCCTTAGAGATTTCCTCCTCTGACTGATGGCTGTACCTGGGGCCTCTGTGTGTGAAGGTGAATATATTGCATAGTAACTTATATGATTTGCCTGCAGTTGAGTTGTGGTCTCTGCATGTTCAGACTGAAGTCCTGCAGTAGAGGATGGTGAATGGAAGGTTTTATTTCACATCTTAACAAATTACTCTACTGGGCCTATAATCAAGTTAATAGGCTACTGATTAGAATGTCGGAGACATCAATAGACCTTGAACTTAGCTGTAGGTTGAAGCTGGGGAGAGCAAGCATCTGCTTGATCTAAGATCTAAATTAGGTCTGAAAGAAAATCACTCTTTCATGAATGAAAAGTGAACTGGACTATGCCTTAGGGTGGGATCATATTCAGGAGGTGGTACTGTCCATAAGGAGGCCAGGAAAGGAGTCATGGCTGTCCCATGTCCTCAGAAGAAAAAATCCACAATTGCCTTACCATCCTGCACTACTGCCCGGCACCGCAGATTCACAGAATATCCTCAGCTGAAAGGGACTTACAAACCCAACTTTTAAGCAAAGGGCCTTAGGGACTTAACCCACAACCTTGGTCTTACTACATCCTGCTCTAGCCAACTGAGCCAGTCTCAGCTGCTTTTCAACATGGAACATGGACCAGTGTCCAGCTATGCTACACAAGGGAAAAGTGCCCCAAAAAACTGATTTTTAGCTTATTTCCATCAAGTCTACTTTCTTGGGTTAAATGTCCACACTTTTTGGGAGCAATAAAACATGAGCACTGACTTTTGGCCTGTCCCTGTTGCAATTATTTTTCCCTCTGCAAATTTTTGTGGCACCCTCTCCTTCTTCCATGTTGCTGTGGAGAATGTTCATGACATCCTCTTGGAAGAATCTTATTTTCCTCATGTAATTTTACTCTCTGCATTCTGTATTCTTCCTTCTTAGAGTAATCTGTTGTAGTGTTTTTCAGAAAGTGTGACAGTTTGTACTATGTTTCTGTGTGATTGCTGTCTGCTCTAACAATATGTTTCTGTGATAAGGACATGTAGCTGCTCGGCATTTTGGCACTGCCTTTCCCTTAAAATTCATTAGCAGGAAGAGCAAACTGCAGAATGTATCATTCACATTCTCAGCAGGTCAGAATTTATTTAAATTTTCTTTTTGTACAATTGTCAAAATACTGCTTACAATTCAGTACCTTGTAATATTTCTTTGTGGTTTTGTAATGCTTTTTAGAGGGACTTGCTGACTGAAGGAAAAATAATAATGTGGTGATGACAACTATCAGTTAGTTTTGGTATCTTAAGACAGTATTGGATGTTTCAAAGTCACAGAATAGCCACTCCACTGCTGGGAATCTGATATTTGTAAAGGACACAAATGTCCAGTTTGTGAGTAACATTTGAATATACAGGGGCTGGAGTGGGCCAATAAAACAGCCCAGTTCTACAGGCTTTTGATTTTGGAGGAAAATACACCATTGGGATGGTGCAGTTCTGGTTCTTCTATTTAGTTTGAGGAATTAAATAACTTGCAATAAAAAGACTATTTCCTTCTGTGAGTATTTTTAAACTCTTCCTGTAATACATATCAGAAAGGTGTTAAAATAGCTAAAAATCTCTAAGTATTTTTCATATTTCAAGTCAGTTAAAGAAATTTGAAAGACACTACAGAAGATAAAGCTATAATACATAAATACATATTACTGTATACAAAAAGGGACAAGTAAATGTTTATTTTCTGCTTCTTTTCCATAGAAGTGTCACAGTCATCATCAACCAGGCTTTATTCACGGAGCACTTGGAGAGCAAGACAACTGTACTTGCCTGGACGTACCTTTTTGTTGCATTTGTGAAAATTGGAAATGCCTCAGCTTTGAATTGTATTTCGTATTGCTTGTGAGTTTGTGAAGAAACATCTGTTTTATCTGTGTATTGAAGAAAGCCTGCAAAAAGCCTACACTCCAGCTGCTGATTATGTCTATGATAAAAAAGCACATAAACATTTTAAATTGGAGCACTTTCGTTTTAAAAAATGTAATACTACTATTTCAGTAATTCTGCATTTTTTTCCTTTACTTGTGGAGATCAAAAAGTACTGTCTGCTGCTAAAATTTTAACTTTCTTTGCTTTGTGTTCAACAGTCTCTAATTTTTACCAAGGAATTATTAAATCATTTACAGAAGTTATCTACCAAAAGCTCCTGAGCTTTGTTATTTTATGTGGCTTCTATTTTATTCCTACCTCCTATTCCACAAAAAGATTCCAGATACATTTATTTTCCAGCACTTAATTACCACCAAAGATCAGATGTTTGGCTGATTCATAGGCAAACTTAGAGCCTTCCTCACAGCTTTGGTTTTTCAAGTAGGAACTAGCTTCCTGATTTCACCTTTTTCCCGCTTGTGATCTGATTCTCTTTATGAGTAAGGGCTTCATCTCACTTCATTCTTACATGACTGCAAGATTTTTCACTGTAGGTAAGGCTGGGTTTTACTTTTTTATATATATACATTTATATATATTTGTGTGTATATATATATTTTTTTATATATACACCGAGAAATTTTTATAAAAGCATATTATTGGATTAAGTTCTTGATAGCATTTTTTAAAATTAGTTTCCTTTTTCTATTAAGGTGGTGTGGTAAAAAAATATAGCAATCCTTGTAACTAACTGTGGCAATATTTGTTCAGAGAATTCATTTTAGCGAAGGGCACTGTTATCCTTTGCATAGTAACTCGTGAAAGTGCTGACAAGAAATTTTATGACAAGCACATAAGAAACTGCAGTTTTTCAACTGTTTCCACTTTTTTTCAGTTTTTCATATTCTTTTCAAATGTTGCCCAAAGCTGACATTTTTTTGTTGCTAGAAAAGTAAGTAAGTACTGTGTTCTCTCCAAAGGAAATCTGGGGTAAAATGGGTTTTGAAAAGATTGCTGCCTGCATTGAAGAGTTGAATAATGTTTCCTCTGATCAAACACCCTGATTGTTTATTCTTAAATAATGAGCTTTCAAAGTGATAATCTGCAAAGGGTCATTTGATCATTTGAAAAATATAGTGCTTCTACTAAACTTGTACACACAGTTATGCAGAAAAGCAAAAAAAAAAAAAAGAAAAAGCAGAAAAGCTGTTTCTCCAGAAACTGGAGAATGCAGTGAAATTTGCAGCAGTGTACATTCATTCTATCCCACAGGACAAAATGGGATTGCATCCCTAAACCTCACAGGGTAATCTCTAAACCTTGTTGCTCTAATGGCTATCTTTATACATTACTTTTATTTTATCTTATTGCTGTCACTTCGAGATTTCTCTCCTACCTGTCAGACATTCAAGATTATTCTTAACAAGCTTATACAGAATTCCTGAAAGTACTATGTAGGTATCAAATATTTTTTTGATATCACTTTGCAGGAGGTTTGTTGGTTGGGGTTTGGATTTTTGGTGTTGGTTTGTTTTATTTTTTTAAACTGCAACAGACTTTTCAGACTTCAGCAGAACCATGAGTTAATTACAGTTATTATTGTTGATAAGTGAAATAGAACATAAGTTGGAACGTCTCAGTCTTCTGTAGGCGGCATAAATGTCTTTTGGTCTGGTGATTTTCATATTCAGAAACTCTCACTTTAAATAAGGGGTGGAGTGCTTTATGGCAGCTTTGCATTTGTTGTAACAAGAAAAAGGTACGTAAGCTCTCTCTTCAACACACAGGATCAGCCATTTAAACACTAATGCCTTTCTTTCTTCACTCAAAGCATTTTTACCTTGTATTTTTGAAGTACAAAATAAAGTAAATGAAGAACAATTGTGTGGCCTGTTGCTAAGGAGTGTCAGAGCTTCTTCTTTGAAGAAGTAGCTTAAACTAAATAAATAAAAAAAAATTCAGTCTTATTCTGGGTATAAAAATGTCTGGTATTCTCAGAGGATTATGTTTCTCATTTCGTTCAAACCAGCAACTGGCAAACGTCTGTGAGTTTTCCACTGGCTGTAAGGTTTGGTCCTGCTCTGAATTTTGTGCCGGATTAGCTGACACCTCTCCAAATTACATAGCTATCCTTGACTCCTGCAGTCTTCCTTGTGTTCAACAGTCCTTCCCTGGAACAAATTCAGCATCTACCCCCCTTTTCTGCCCCTTCACCTCTGTTCCCTCCCACTCGACCCTTTCTGCCATTTGTTACAGATCTTCCATGTCACACTGTCCCCTTCCTGCAAGCCTCATCTCTTCACACTGTCATTAGCTGACTTCCTTTCTCCTTTCAAAAGTAAGGCCAGAACTATCTTTCCTCTGCTGTCCGTGGTGATTTGCTTTGAGAGTGCCAAGGTTTTAGCCGGGAGAAATGTGACAATGGTGCTTTTTATGGGCCTCATCTGAAACAATGTTTTCCAAGCGTTTCAGAATTTCAGCACAGATGTTCAGAAAGGAATCAGAAAGTTGGACGTCAGAGACATTTCTTATGGTAGCAGTAGCATTTTGCCCTTCCTACTTTTTATATAAACAATTTTCCTGCAGTAGGGTGGCTTTCATACCCAGGTAAATTAAATCTTTATGACACAATGGGAGGTTTTATTTTATCTTTTTTCCTTACTGTGTAACTCAGATGATCTTCCCGCCGTAATATTTCTGGTACCTTTTGTTCACTGTCACTGCTGAAAAAAATAGGTGTCTATTGATAGGCATCAGTCAAAAAAATTACTTTCTCCAAACTAAAATGGTAGCAATTGGACATCTGTGGATTTGTACACCTAGATGAGAAACCCAAATGTTAAATTAATGTATTAACAACGTTTATAGTTTTATTACCCTGTAATTATATCATACCTCCTGATTGTTTTTCTTTTCATCCCTGTCTATAAAATGTAGTTGCCTGAACCTGTTGTGAATGTCTACTCTTCTAATGTTAGTCCTAGTGATGTTTTGCCAGGTTCAGCAGAAGAAAAGGCTGTTGTAGGGATGGAATTGTTATTCTCGAGGATGGTAATGCCTGCCAGCTATCAGATGGTGAACTGGAGACAGCTGGAGACTTGATTTGGCCCAGTAGCTATGCTTGGCATCCTTTCTGCCAAAAGGCTGAGTGAAAGGGGTCATTAAATGCAGCCTTGAATAGTGGTAGCTGGGAAGTTACAGCAAGGCTACACTGTGTGGTGCCAGGGATTTAACCGATTGCAATAGGGAGGGAGAAGGGAATTGTCAGGATCTTCTCAAATGCAGAGTCTTCTGAGCACACTGTTGACTGAGATTTAATGCTGTTGTTCTCTTTCTGTTAGATTCCAGGAAAAAAATTTTTGTATATATCTATATTTTTTCATCTTCCTAATCAAAATAACTTTGCACAAGTCAGCATATTGGTTAATCATGGAAGCCTAAGATGAAACATTATCATTGTTTCATCGTAGCAAGGGAGTCGTTCTGATAGCTTGGTGGCAACGGAGGCTGGGCTTGGCTTTGTTCACACCTGCAGTGCAATTGCTATTTCATTATAAAACTCTATTTTCATGACATGATAGATATTTTGTACTAATTATTCCTTGTTTGTTAATTTAAAATGCCAACATGCATTTTATATTTATTTTCTGTCTGAAATTAAATATTAATAAATATTAAAATGTAAGTTATTTACTAATTACATTGGATGAGAGTCTGAATTCTTTCTGTTGGTTTTGGACAGCAGTTTCTGCAATGAATGTCACAAAGAGCTTCATGGAAAACAATCCCATCATTCACATAATTTCACAGAGGCAAAGAAGCATTGTGCCATTGCTATATCTATCTACTTCAGCTGTCTGTGGGATGGAAAATGGAAGGGGTTTGGCACCCAAACAAATCTATAGTAATTTTTAGGAGGAGTACAAAGCAATGTTTTCTGTCGAAAATAAATGCAGGATAGTTGGGCCAATGACATAACAGAGAGATGTGTCAAGCTGCAGGACTTTTAATGATTATTTGTAAGCAGCACTTTGCTTTTGTATTTCACCTGATGCTGTCTGAAGTGTTTATGGGTAAGTTTTATAACTCGTGCTATATAGGTCATAGAAGATGTGCAAAGCCTTGTCCCACCAGATACACTTGCCTTCAGTGGGGACAACTGCCTCCAAGTGGGCCATTTAACAGAGCTAGGAGGTAAATCTCCGAGTTCTGGTTGAAGTAGTATGACAATCCTGCAGTTGGAGGATATTTAGCTTTCTGAATTGAATACGATATTATAAATTCAGCAGTGGGAACTACAGAAAAACACTTAAACAGATAAAATTCCTCCTCTTCAGCTTCAGTTCACTTAAGGTGTTTTCAACACCTTAGTTATTGGCTAGGTTTTTCTACTAGTGCTCCTGAAACCACCTTATCATCAGCTGATTTCCATTTTAAGGGAGCCTAGGTCTGAATTCAGTGGAAGACCCTGACTCATTGGAGAACTGGAGAGAGTTCTAGCTAATGACTAGAAAGGAGTCGTCTGATATATTCCCATAAGCCTGAGTTGGTGTTGCTTAACTGAAGGAGCTGCAGCTCAAGCTGTCTGTCAGTTTTGGTTTATTGTAGATGAGAGAGCTCATCCACACTCTGTCGATGACAGAACCATCACCTCCAATTCTCACAACTGATCAGTGTGTTTTTCCTGAGGCCTTTCACGAATTACCTGTTAGAAATTTAGGAATGACAGAAAACAGATGTTGAGTATCGGGCAAAACTTCCGTTGGGTAACTTGGCCACGGCGGTAGAGGGGTGGTTAGGAAGGATCGATAAGCTGGTGCATAAACTGTGTTGGGGCAGGGAGGCCACGTTTTTTCCTTTTCTTTTACCCATTGTTCCCCAGACAGTCCATTAGAGTCTCTCTAGCTAGGACATGATGCAGAGAAATATCAAGATGTGTGTAGCTGTTTATTGTCTACGGAAGACTCAGCTCTGACCTTCACACAAATGGCAGAGCTGCACAGATCTTAAAGGTAAAATTTCCATTGTTACCTGTGGGAATTTTACCATGGGAAAGAGAACAGGTCTGGGCCCAGCATGTGAGATTGGTCTGTGTTTGCCAGGGGTTCTGTTGACATTGAAGTTCCTAAAGAGAGATAACCATTTTGATGGCCAACTGATACTTAACAATGACCTGTCTGGGCTTGCCCAGATGCATGATTCACTTGAAATGCTTTTTACCTTGAGTCAATTCTATGGCTTCTGGCACTGAAATTTTTAGCAGAGAGATGCATTGGCTGATTTTGAGATCTTTTGAACATGCAAGCATCAGGTTTTGGGGGTCACGAACATAATCTTGGCTTGACGAAATGGTGCAAATTTTCACTGTCATCTTAGAGGTGCTCTTCTTCATCCTTTGACCCTGTGTGTAATGAACTTGAAACCAAACATGGTAACTTTAAATGGTGCAGCTCAGGGCTAAGGTTCAGGAAGCTGCTGCTGCCTTGGCACCTCTACTCTTCCTCTGACAGTGCTCCAGTCATTATTGTGGAATTTCCTCTCTTTCCTCTCTTATAGATGTAATTCTTGGCCTCAGATCCATCCACACATTTTGCATGGGAGTTATTGTGTTTGCTCCCATGGGACTGCTCGTATATACTTGGAGAAATGCATGTGGTAAGGGCTCTGAGTCCCTGAAATCCTCTTGCAAGGATGGCTACAATACCTTACCAACCAGAATAGCTTGAGAGCTGCCAAACAGTGTGGCTGATGCACCATTACTTAGATTTTCAAAGCACTGGATTTAGAGAGGTTCCTTCCTGGAAAATAAAACAGATAAAAGAGAATAAACAGATTAAAAAGAATAATGTGGGCAGACTGCACTACACAGCTGGGATATTATGCACACTGGTGGATTCTTTGATCCACCTATCAATTGCCATGTTAAATACTATTTATGCTGAGGACTAATACGAGACATCTCCTATTCATTCCTTTGCTGCTTCAAAGTTTGGAATGATTGCTCAATTAGTATCTTGGTTTGCAGGACCGTAGTCATAATATAGCTTTTGTCAGACTTAATACATTAAGGACAAGAAACGGATGTGTTAATTAGATATGAAGTGTATATGTAAAAGGGGCATAATTCTGGTATTTTCTTTTTCCCAAAACCCAACCCCAAAATTTCATACACATTTACGTGTAACAATGAATGGATGAATTAACATGAATGAAATAGATATTTACAAGCTAATTTAACATGATTTTATTGCAATCCAAATTTTTAAAATAATGTCAGCTGCACGCAAGTTTTTCCATTTTTTAAATCTTATATAGGAACTTCTAGTACAATCACTTTTGTGGTGTAACAAGCAAGAAACAATCTGCCTTTCAACTCTTACACTCAGGAGGTGGTTCTAAGTCCTGAACTTTGAATTTATTTGCTCATGAGATTTTACTCGTGGAAAAGTTTCCCTTGAAATAAGTAAATGCTTAGTTGACTACGGAATGTCCACATGGGATCAGATTTGCAGGACTGAAATTTTACCATGTCCCAGGTGAAAAACAAAACAAAATAAAATAAAACTCTTTGAGACCAATTTGCCCTATATAAAATGACCGGCTAAAATCACTTCTCCATAAATGAGGAGATGCCTCCATAGTCATTACCTAGCTTTTTTTAAAAGTATTTGGGGAGAGGTTGAAGACGGGAATAACCACTAAACAAAGCTCACTATTAATGTTTATTGGGAAATTATTACATACATACATACAGCTTAACTTTCATTTCTTTAATCTTTAGACTGGAATACTCAGAAGGGAAAAACTTTACAAATATTTCCTTTTTACTTTATTTGAATTTAATTTGTTTCACTGGCTTGATAAAACTGAGACCATGAACAAGAAGCATTTCTCCCTGTTAGATTTTAAAATACCCAAGCACACTATCTTTATGCATTCAGATCTTGAGCCAAAATTAACTGAAGCCTACGTCAAGAGTCACATTTTCTTGACTGGATTTTTCTCAGATTTATCAGTGGAAAACATTTTTAGAAGTCTAGCAAATTATGCAAATGGACCCCAAGCTGCTGTAACTGTAGTGGCCATTCCTGTGTCCCCGGAATCTCCCCGAACAAAAAGGTTTAAGATGCAGTGACAGAAACATAAAGCTGTAAATCCCAACAAGAGACTATGCTTCTGTAAATTGCTGTTAAAAGCCTCCATGGCAGCTGATCACACACTGATTTGGAAAACTTGTTTGACAGATTTCATACAGATTTTTTGGCTGCTAATGAAGTCAATCTCTTCTTTCCTGGTATGGAAAGCAATTGATCACTTCATTAAATGCTTTTTTACATAATATCCCATCTCTGTACTTTTATATCCAAGTTAAACATATCCACTCATCTCACTTTTTATTCTGTAGAGCTTGTTTTCCCAGGCTGTTACCATTCGTATTTTTGGAGTGCAGTGCAATTAATCTCTCTTTCAAAGTCAGATCCAAGAAAGGATACAGCACTCAATCTGTAATTAATATTAGAATAATTGGCTTCTGAGTCTGCTATATACCACTCCTCTGAATAACATCCCAGGATATGTTCCTTTTTCTCATTCTTTCTAAGGATTCTGTGCTGTGCTCCACCTCATTTTATATCTGCCATTTTTTCTGAACAAATGCTTATTATATTAATTTGTCAGTTTCAACAAAATTTGACTGAAGAATGCATGAAGATCAATAGTTCTTATGAATTTTGTGAAAATCTATGTCTGGACAGGTAATAGAGATCTCAGCTAGCCTCCTAGATACAAACACCTGACAGGCTGAGTGGTTGGCATATACGCCTTGTCCACTCTGTCATTGCAATTCACATCTGGCTTCCTCTTACACAGGCATGTGAGGCAAAAAAAAGGAGCATAAAGAGAGAGATTTGACAAGCATGAGAGTATATTGCAAATATTTTTTGGGGAAGGTGACATTTAGGAAGGAATAGCTGCAGGTGTTGACTTGGAAGAGGCTAAATATGAGTTAATATTTCGTTAGTTCCACCCCTGACAGCAATTTGGAGGGGATTTTTGTTTGTTTTATTTTGCACGTGGATTTGTCATTTGTTTGTTTGTTGTTCAAAGCTTTGACCTGCTGGCTGATTTTCAGACTGCCCTACACAGTAATCCTTGTATGATTTCCTTCAATAGTGCTACTGCATTTCTGGTGTTCATGCCTTCTCCCCAGGTGCAGTTTGCACTTGGAAGTATACACTCTCTCAAAAAAAAAAAGTTTGGGGGATTGCATGGCTAACTGAAATGTAGCGTTTAGATGCCCTTGATAGGAAGTTTCATTTGCTGTACATTATAGGATGGAAAAGAAAAATGTTGCAAAATATTATCTTCCCATACCCTCACTTTTTCCTGGAGAAAATCTGGACATCTTTTCAGCAGCCAGAGTTTACCTTGCCCATGCTTTTATGAAGTTTGTACTGAAATATTTAACACACAGAATTCCTTGCTTACCGCAAAAGTTATGTTTACTGCATGAAAACTCTTCTGCAATACAAGTGTGTTAGATCAGTCTGCTGAGACTTCTGTTGTCCTGAGGAGTGGAACCAACTGAGCAGAGAGAGAGAGACTCACAATATTCTCACTACTGTTACCACGATCACCTTTAACTCCGAGGTTACCTGTGCACTTGAAGTGCTGGTGAAGAGTTTCACTTTGTTGTCTGCAAGGGACAGGTTGTTTGGACAGAGAATTTCAGCTTGCAGACCTCAATATTTCCAAAAGGCATGGGATAATCCAAGTGTTAACAGCAAAATAGATTATGAAGTTAACAGTTTCAGTAATAACACAGTTTAGTTGATTAGCCTTGACATAAATTAGCTACTGGTTCATGTTACTTATTTTCTGCTTCATTTTCCATTCTTACCAATCTGATGCTGTACTCATAATTCAGACAAACTATAATACGATAAATGACAAAATTACTAATTCCAGCTGTAAATCTTAACATGTGCGAATGCTGTATATAGCTGCAATATTGCATTTACAGTGCTTATGCGATATGCCAGAGTAGACAGAAGGTGCACAGTTGTTCTATTCATGGCTTAATTCTGGAATAATAATAGAACATTTATTTGAGTTTTGGTGATTTGTATTGTAGAAGATTAAAGCTTTTCCCTAAATACTGGAAGGCAAGGCATCAGCTGAAGAGCAAAAGAATGTTGTTTTTTTTTTGTAGGACTTGAAACAGTCCACCTTATTATATTAGGTGCTCAGTGTGGTGCGAAAATAGCTACACATTTCATGTTCTTTTCAATGTCAAAGATAAATTTGAAGCATGTTACTTTGTTAAAGGTGAAACTCCTGCTGTTTTTGAAAGAGCAAATATTGATCTGAAAAAATAACTTTGAAAACAGGCATCATTGCACATCCTGTCTACCTTGAGAACAGAACTGGGAGGATGTGAACGGCCGAAGATATCCATTGCTGAAAACTAGGTCTTGTACATGTGCAGTGTCACAATAATTCACAGGATTTTCACTTTTCTTGTTAATTATGATGGATAGAAGAACTACAAAAATGTGTGATCGTCTAAGACTCATGTAAGTCATCAAAAATCGAAACAGATATTAACATTTTGTAAGCAGAGTGGGTATGCTGACCATTTTTCCCAGGCAGAATTTCACCTTAAGCAGGAAGTCACAAGAATGAGAATGTTTTCTGTCCTTTATCTAAGCACATGCACACCTGCATGCACTTGTATGTATGTATATATGTATGTATATATGTGTATGGGTATTTCTTTCTAGATACCAATTGAAATGAAAGCACTAAAACCAGATTCATGGTAAGAGGCTGCTTTATAAGCTATGATATCAGCATTTTGTGAATGAGGAAAAGACAGGAAGCCAATATGTTTCTGTGCTTCTGTGTATGTACCAAATACAGAAATGTGCACATGAAAGCATATGTATTTATATATAAACATACATAAAATAGAAAAAGTAAAGGCTTGCCTGTAAAGTTAAAAATTTGAAAGCAGATGTGTCTTTTCCTTGAAGTGAGACTTTGTGGGCTGCAACACCACTCTTCTTCATTTTGGAGTGGCCCCATGTCGTAATGTTGGAAAGATTAGATTCACTTGTTGTCTTTCACCTTGGTTCTCGGTGCTTAGAGGCACTTTGCAAATAAAAAGGCAGCATAGAAATCTTCAAAGAGATGTATAGAATTTGGAGTGGCAAAAGGAACCGTAGCATGAAGCTGTCTCGTAAAGCTACTGCTCTGCATGTCTAAGAGCCATCATGGGCTGTCAAGTTTGGACAAGTGGTATCCAAGATTAAATTGTTCTTGCAGGTCTTCGGAAGACTAGTTCTGTTCCCAGACACTTTCTTGATTCTGGTCCACACTCTGTGTCCCAAAGAGCTGTAGAATGGAGCCTGTGTTTTTTGCCCAATAATAGGTTGTGGTGTTTTCTCTGAAGTGCCACAGCTGTTCCTCTTCTGTTTCTTCCATTTATGCTGATGCTCTTACAAAGTAAATGTATTTGAAGCAGATTATTTTTCTTATCTCAAATTCAGGACACTGAGATCTGGAAGAAGTTTGTTTAGATGGTATTTTTGTTGGATTTCTATTAAGTTAGCTAGTTAGTTATTGTTTGATTCGTTTTTCTGTGTAGACCATTCAGAATCACACACAGCAATGCAGACTTGTGAATGCTCTTACAGGATAGGTCAAAGACTTAGCAAAAAATAAATGTTTTTTCTTCTTTCCTGACATACTTAGCATATTTTTTAATTTGCACTTCAGGTCTTCCTTATTTCTCCATTTTCCAATATCATAAGTTCCCATTTATTATTTTACATGCTCTGTTGTAGTGAAAGAGAGTGTTCCTGTGGAGGCCTGATGAAAAAACCCTGGGTATTTTTGACGGAACTCTGTAGTTGTCTGTAAGACTATGTAATACTGCAATTGAACTTCATATTTCTGCTTTAATTTATAACATTTTAAGACATAATGCTTCTCACCTAACAAGTAGGCACATGGTAAGCAAAGTAGTAATTTTGTTTAAAAAAAAATCAAAAGAGGTACAATTGCAGTGCATCAGTCTACCATCCCTTTACACCAAAACCAGGTTGCTTGCATGAGTAAGAATGACTCACAAGAGCACACTGATGCTTAAAAAACCTGACATTACATTTAACCTAATATATAACAGATATTATTAACAGACATTTCAGAAATAATTCAAGTTGCTGTGGGATCCTTTATAAAAGCAGTCATGGTATGTAATGTCTGGGACTGTATTAGACTGGGTTACATAACTTGCTTAAGTCTTTTTCTTCTCTCCAGTTAATAAATTATTGGTAGGGTGAGATACAAAAGTCGCCACAAAATCTTTGGCCTTTCTAGGGGAGCTTGTTCATGCTTTCTCATTGCTCTGTGTGTGTGAATATACTGTGACCTATCCACATAATCATGTTTACATTGCCCATTCTGGCATCATCAGCTGCTTTCATCTTTTCAGTGAAATTCTGTGAAAGCTTGAAATATGCTTTCTTTAATAAATAATTTTTATGATGTGTGGTTGTTATCCAACATAACTTTTGAAGATTTCTTTACAAATGGATTATTACATTTTTTATTAGGCATTGAAATAATTTTTATATAAGGAACCCAGGTATACCGACTGTCTTGTTACCATGATCTATTTTGGGACAGAACGAAACAAACATGAAGTAAATTTTAAAAATTGAGATTGAAAAAATCATGAACCACATATTTTTATGTCTGCTCAGAAAAAAAAAAGAAAGGCTGGGTTTTTTTTAATCATTCTTTAAACCATAAATCAGGAGGAACATTACAGAAAAGTTGGGTTTTGACATGCAAAGTGTGAACCCCAGAAATCACACTTTTGTTTTAGGCATGTAAGGAAAATAACTCTTTAATTTCTGAAGAAAAACATTTAGAGGATTGTACTTTATCTCTGAGTTTCCAACTAGTATGCTGCCAGTCAAATCAACTGGAAGATTTTGCAAAACAATCAGTAACATGACATGAAAGCAGTTAATTAAGTAGGAGTGCATAATTTTTAAACAATATTTATTAGTAAGCAGTAAGAGGAATATAGGCAAATATCAATTCTGTTTGAATTCAGAAAGATTTATCTCTGATGTTAGTCAATACATGATAAGATCAAGTCCTTTGTAGCATGGTGCTTTGATGCTGCACAGATCTGGTTTTGGGACTGTTACTACACAACTATAATTAAAAAGCAGAAAAGGAAACTTCCTTGCAGTTAGGTAAAATGTACTGTATGTACTTGTTCTAAAACAGCACCAAGTGCATTAGAATTCCATAAATAACATGAAAATAAATAAATTTCTTACGTTGTTACAGATTTTTGCACTGGTTTCTGGAAAGAGCTATTTATAGCATTCATTCGCCCAGGTGTGCATTCAGAAAGGTGAGTTTCAACAAACCAAAGAATTCTGTCTTCTTCCTCATGAGTGAATATGTTTTCCCCTCACTAGGAAAAGAAAAAATTTCAAGTGCTCTGAAATCTCATGCATAAGACATTGTCAGGACCAAGACGATCATCTTTGCAAACAGCTTTTCTGCAAGCCTCAAAACCTGAAGAAAACAAAACCTTTGCATTCAACCTTACAAGGTCATTAATGTTTAACATGAGTAAAAAAAATATAAAGATGTGTAGACTTGATTTAAAAAAAATTCCGAATCAGCTAAAAAGAACTTTTTGGGTTTATCGCGCATGGTTCTACCAAACCGTGCATTCAGGACAATTAAAAAATAGATAGCTGAGCTGTACGATGTTGGTGGTTGAGAGCAAGAGTATGTTTGCTTGTATATTACCCATTTTAATAAACTGATCAAAGACATAAATATATTTATATTATCTATATTTTATACATAGTTTTTATACGTAATTTTTAATAAATCACTATAGCATTGGGCTTAAGACATCAAACACATGTGAGCTGATTTAGGAATCTTGATTTTGGTAGCAGGGTGATAATTCGTACTGTCATATCTCAGTCCAGTAATACATTTAAGCACACCTTTGCTCTAAGCATGTGGCAAGCTGCCTGCAGTACTTGCCCATTTGTTTGGGTCTGTAGCTTTTACTGCTCTTTCCTTAAAACAATTTGCAGCTGCTCATTACAAAGCATTGTGCTCTAATACTAACAAGAGGCTCTTCCAGGCTTTCTTAACCTCTTCTTGAGTGCACACTGCCAACAAGAATAAAGTTTTCACTGAAGATGTTTGGAGGAAAACTTGATAATCACTGTAGGTTTTAAAATACTCAGTAGTCACTAGGCTCTCAAGCAACAACACACCTACTGGTAAAATCCTGTTAAAAGCTGTTCAATAGAAATCCAGAAAATTAAATCTAAAGACATCAATTTATTGTCTAGTTCCCAAGGCACTCACAACAAGTTTTAGAAAACTGCTAGCTAAAACCATAAGATGATGCGGTTTTGTCTTTTCTCCCTTTTTCTCTCTCCCTGGTCAGAGGCAACTGATGGCCACAAGAGACATTCTGTGAGTTTGTCCCTGACCATGTATCAGATGGCCTCAGCTGAAGGCCAGGTGAAGTGGTGGACATTCTTGGTCTCCAGCATGCTTGGCAGCCCAGCTTGGAGATTGCTGTTCATAAGGGCAGGGAATGTGCCAGCTTTCACAGATCTGTACTTGCAGGAGGAGCACTAGACCTGTGAGGCAGCACCCTGCCATCCGGCTCCTGGCGGGCACCCAGACACCGTGAGTAATCCTCCAGTGGGGGAGGCATTCCAGCTGAAGGGAGCCATGTTTCATTCCTCAAGCTCCCAGCAAAAAGTCAAAACTAGCAGCTGTTTCCATTAGGAAGAATTAGGGGCTCACCAGGCACATGGGGCTCCCAAGATGTGTTCTTCAGAGGATTTTGAGGAGCACCGGTATTACACTTAGGTAGAATGGGAGAGCTTCCTCTCATGTGAAGGAGCCAGGATTGTAGACCTCCTGGCCATCCTTGGCTTTTTGGACCCTCAGCTGATTTCCAGACCCAAACAGATGTAAAAGGCATGTTCCCATTACTCCTTGGCACCAGGCCGACAGCACAGAAGTGTAGACAGCTATGCTAACTCCAAGAACGTGGGAAATCCAGCTTTCTAGTGCTCACCGGCAATGTCACCTTGGTGGTCCATGGTCCCTACATCACCCACAGCCAAGCCAAACACCCATAATGTACATGGGGCAAACCTTGGGGCTGTGGGCTCCAAAGGTGAGCAAGCAGTTCGGCCCTGCCAGTACTCATCCTTACGCCTGCAAGCAAAACTCTTTTTCCACATATTGTTTATTCCACTGCCAGTCCTCTGAATCACCACGTTCTTCCCTGCTTCCCCCTACTTGTACGCTCATCTAGCTTGACTGATATTTTTTAAAAGATGAAAAAAGCACTAAGTTTTCTGCCTACAGATGTTTTGGGATATTCCTGCCTTTGCCCTCTTCATTGAGCAAGGCACACTGTGCAGCAGGAATAAAAATGTGACTTTTTTCTTGATCTTTATGCTAGTAACTTCATACTAAACAGCAGAAATAATTTCAAAATACCAGGAGAGCAATTAAAAGAAAAAAGCCAAACTCAACAAGTAATAAATAATTTAACACCTCACCCTAACACAACCTGCAATGTCTTTCAGTCACATTATGGATGTACACTCATCAGTTTTTGTGGTGCTTTGCATAAATTTCATTAGTATGAACAAAGAAATATTAAAACACACACAGAGACACAATTTTCTGGCTTTTCAGTTCATTATGAAATACTTTACCTCTGGGCAGATGACTAATATGCTATTAAATTTCTCTATCCCTGAGTTGTGTCATAGCCAAAAAAAGGGTGCAGTCACTCATAATCTTTATTAAATGAGCTGAATACACCCACTCAGGGAAAATGCTGTTGTATGACTTTAATGTGTCCTGCAGCAGCATTAACATGCTTTTAGGTCATTCAACTCCGTGTTGTGGAGCTATGATAATAAATCAATGGTGAAAACTGGAGGAAATTTCCCTGCCTGCGCTGAGTAGTTTGGGAGGCATTACCCAGAAGGTTTAAATTTCTACTTAGCAGAAGGAAAACTTTGCCTTATGTTGTATTGTGATACTTACAGTCTAGTACAGATGAGAGTTGTTCACTGTCATAACAAGGCAGTTGATTTTATTTAGTAATAAAAAAGAGGTCTGCACAGTTGTACCCCAACACTAACCAAATTTCCACAATCCCAGTTCAGATCCCCTCATATAATTTTCCTTATTTTCCTGGATTGTTGATTTCTTATATGGAAACCAAGACAGCTGAATTGCTTCTTTTGCTACTTCCACTTGCAGTGGATTTTGTGGGCCTGATCTGCAAAGGCTGGCAGCCCCTCTCCAGCATACGGGGGCTGTGCCTGGAAGTGGAGTGTTTGATTGACACTGAGGTGTTGAGGTGCTGCAGCATTGCAGCTAATTCCCCTTTTATTGATACTTAGGGGAGGGGTAAAACCCATGATGAGTTTTTGGTGTAGCAGGTCACTGCTGCAAACTATGGAGTTTATGTATCTGGGATACAGTGAAGGCTAGCAAACCATTTGTGTGGGGCAATATAATTCTGAAGAAATTTTTAGTTTCATCTGTTTTGTTATAAAATTGTAATCTCCTTATGGATTAACCTTTAGCGGAGTAGACATTAAACTTGAATTGTTTCTTATTGATTTTATTATTAATTCTGTCTACAACTAGACATGAATTCCTATATTTTTCTTTTTTAACTGAGGAGCAAAGCCACACAACCACTACAAATCATAAATAGAAAATCCAAATGGATTATAGAACATAGAAAAAAATGTCAGGAAACCTTTTTTGAATATAATTTAGGCCAAAAGCAGCCTATTGTCAAGGTGGGATGGAAGTCACTTCACTTTACCAGCCATTAAAACTTCTCTATAAATATTAGCTGGATTCAGCCAGTAATTTCAACAGGAAAAGGGTTTTCTCTGGTAACTTGCAATGAAGAGATTTCCTTGTCACTAGCTGTAAGGGTAGAAAAAGACGGGTAGCTTCTTTTTCTGCCCTTACAGCTAGTCCTATTAAATGCTGCATGAATGATTCAAAGGCATTCAGAAGAACAACACAAATCTATTTGCCCATACAGGAAATTTGGGATATGTTCTGGTAGTACCTGACAATGACAACATTGAAAATGGATTAACCTTATGAACAAACCCCATTCAGTGTCTTGTTATGAATGGAGAACCATCTGGTTTGCTTGTTTTTAGGGATACATTTTTGCTTGGGTAAGGAAATTATTTTTAAGTTAATGAAGAGATATTCAGAAAGTTTTTTTCTAATGTTTATAGGGTTTTTTCTTTCCAAGTTTGCACTTATTGAAATGAACTTGGAATATTTTAGATATTTTATTTTGTAATTAAGAGGTTCCTTGTCCTCTCATTGGGGCATATTCTAGAGATAATGCTGTAAATTCTAGGAATTCTAATAAATCCTAGTTATTCTAGTAACTCAAATAAGATAATGTGTAAACTCCAGTAATTCTAAGAAATATCTGTTGCAGCAGAAGAACAATATGGAAGCTAAATTTTAACTCTTTTCAAGAAAGAAAAAGCAAAATTCCCTAAATAACTTAAGAACTCCTTCCTTTACCCCTACTTATTGGTGCATTGGATTACAGTAGAAGTACCTGAACTGATGAAACAAAGGAACATGAACATAAACAGCATGAACAGAGGAACAACTATCAGGATGTTAATGAATCAAGGGCCTTGTTAAAAATTGCTCTTCAAGATGCACATTTATTGTGAATGCCTTGGCTTTATGACTTTTATCCTTAGCCTTACAGTGATATGTAATAAATCCTTAATTTTCTGTGCAGCAACGTTTCTCATCTCATTTCTTGGACATAAATTGCCTAAGGTTGATCTTTAAAGAACTTTTAAAGTGTCTAAATGCTTAATGGGGAAGACAAGGAAATATGACTGTGACTAGAATTCCACCATGATAGAGATTAGATTGCCAAAACTACTGTACTAGTAAAGGCAAAACCCCTACACTTATCTCACTATGATTGTCACAACAGTAAAAGTTCATACCATGTAACTATTTTAATTTATTCTTCTGTTTTTCTACAACTTGCAACTTCATTCAAAACAGATGCAATCAAAAAACAAAACAAAACAAAAAATAAAACACCAAAAAAACTAAACAAAGGAAAAAACCCCAGAACGCCCCCAAACACTATGTGGATCAAAACAGAGTAAATGTTTCAAACACTTCTTTGTGAAAATCACTTGGTCTTAAGCGTTGTTAGTAAACATAAGTGATTAAAAATTAGCGTCCTATGAATAACTGTTATTTCACAAAGCCAGGCTAAAGACAAAGACAGGAGAGCAACCATACAATGGTACAGTTCTTATCAAAGTAGCAAACCAGCAACTCATGAGCACATTAGGAAAAAGATGAACAATTTAGATGTCAAGCTGACACATACAGGACTAGCTTCCTTACCTCTTAAAATTCATAAGTCTATACAGGTCTTACAGTATGATTCAGATCTCATAATTTAATGAAACAAACTTAATCAGAGGTGTTCATTAAATAACAATTCTGATAGAGAGATAATTAAGAATGACGAATTGAAGACCTACTTTCTTTTCCTCTATCATTCTGTGAAAAGTTCTACAGAGGTGTAATTTGCTAATTAAATCATGTGATCCAAATCAATGTTTCAGGCACGTAATTGCTTGGTGTTGTGCTCTTCTTGAAGAAATAATGGAAATTTCCATGAGAATTGAGGATGTACCTTCTTTTTATTACTTTTTAAAACTATCTTCTCATTTAAGATGTTGATAATGTCTTTTTCTGTACTGTCTTAAAAAGAAATGGACTAAAAGCAGGAAAGACTTACCATTTGGAGTATATTGAGATTGGGTGTGCTTAAAGTTGTATATTTGCCAGAATCTTTCAGGAGTATCTGGTCTTTAGTTCAAGTACAGCAAAGTACTTAACTGCACCCTCATTTCTGTCCCTGTTCATGGAAGGATAGAAACACATATTCTACGTGAAGAGTGTACTTCTGCAATTTTGCACAACTACTTTCATTTTGTTTTCCTCCCCTTCCCTCCTGGTTTTTATGTGCACAAATAATGTCTTAAAAATTAGAGAATACTCAGTTTAGATGTTTTCACTATTTCTTCCTGATGCAGATAATCTCTGCAACCATATCAAAAATGAAATATTATTTCATATTGCATGCTGCTGTGAATGGAGGTGGCTACTCCCTTATCTTTGAGAAACTCATCATCAAAAGGTTAGACGATAACTTGATTCATTAAAAAATACTGAACACATTTAACATATTTTCATTTACAAGGACAGAATTTATCCTTCAAAACTGCAAATAAGGCTGAGTGCAGTGCATAATTCTTACTAATAAGGAGAATTACAAACTGGAAATCATACCTTCTGGAAAAAAAACCCCCATAATCCTATTTTTAGAACAGATTTTAAGGGGTTTCCTTAAAAATACTAGTTTACTCAAGAAGAGTTTCTAGTTTACTCAAGAACAGACCTAGATTATTTTCTTAAAGAGTATAATTTTCCTGTGGTCAGTTCACTGTTTTTCTGTTTGTCTGTTTTACTTTGGGTTTTTTTCATGTTTCTAGGATTATTGTCATTACAGAAATCTGACAGGTCTAATGTGACATGTCTTAATGACACCACTGGGATATTAATGGGAAGAGGGGAAAAACATCAATGGGACTCACATTTGAACTAAAGCTGACAATAACTTTGTAAAGTTATTACAAAAATTTTTTTCCATGCCCAAGTGCAAACTGTTTTTCTGGCTGCTGGTTCCTACCATCCTGTTTCCTAGCTGGCAAATGGAAAAGCTCAGAACAAGTGGCGCAGAACCTACAGTTTCCATACTTTCCCAGAAACTTTCTCTTTGTTTTAATGCCTTGTATTTGTACTTAATTGTTCTGATTGACTACTTGTACATTCTATCATTTTCAGAAATTGCTTAGGTAGCCACAGTTCGAGATTAGATATTCTTAGAAATGTGACTAGCAATTCAGTTGTATTTATTTAGCTTCCAGCTGGTGGCAGTGGGACTTCAATTCTGTCTGAGGAGATTGGGTTCTGTGGATTTTCCAGTTTTCAGAAAAGTTTTCCAGAGACAGTACTGCTATGGGCTGCAGATATTGAAGGATGACAGATCGTCAACCTTGCAGCGTTTTTGGTGCCATGCTGATTTTCACATATTACCATAACTCAGAGACATTTAGCACCTACCCATCACAACTTTGCTAGGTCAGTATTATTAATCGTCATCTGGAGAGCAGTTAAAATCAGCATTTTATTACCTGTGTTTTTGTGTTGTAGTGGGGCTGCTCTGCTCTAACATGTCTTGGTGGCGTCAGTGACCACCTGAAGCTTGGGAGTAATGGGATAACAATGACTGGATATCCTCCATGCCTGTTCTCCTGGCAGTCTAAACGTGGGTTGTCAAGCTGAATTAAGTATGGTGTATTAGACTAGAAATGCATAAAACTGGAATAACTGCCAATAGCCATTCTGACTGCTTTACAGCTTCGCTTTCTCTTTATTAGATAGATGTAAAGGACACAGACAAAAACTCACTGACTCCATGTCTCAATGTCTCCATTACTTTTCCAAGAGAGGTGACATGAAGACATGAAAACATATTACCATCATGGAAAACCCCAAGAGCTTTAAGTCATGACAGAATGATAAATATACACAGCCTCTGCATACGATAAACCACTTTAGTACCCATTTGTAAAATTTTCTTGTCTGAAAGTGTTTAAGCATGGTGCTATGCCCAGAAAAAAATATACCCCAACTATCTCTGAAATTTCTGGGGTTAGTATGAAGGTGGTAGGATTAACGATATCAAACCATCTCCTGTTTTGTACGAACAGCGATAAACTCCTAAGTACTACTGGAGGACAACCTTTATTAGTCATGACCTGACCAGACTTGTTCTTCTATTGTAGCTCAAGATTAAAGCATTTGTTGCAACATTTTTTGAACTAATCTTCTCTCTGGCTGACTCATAACAGCTGTTAAATAACTTGATATTTAGCTTAAGATGAACTGAACCTATAAATTTAAAAGTGATATAATAACCAACCCCTTCCTGCATAGCAAACTTCTTCTGTCATCATTTGAATGCTTTATGCTGACCTCACTGTCTGCATCTGATTGAACTGATATAACACTGTAGTTGACAGAAGATGATACAATGGTGGTTATGTATTTCTGATGCATTACAGAAGAGGATAGACACCACATAGGAGTGAGAGGCACCCTGTGGCAGGAGATGGAAAAGTTGACATAATGTTTTTGAAATGTCCAAATGATTGTTTGGAGTTTGTTGCTGAGTGTTTCAATGGCAGCACATCCAAAAAGTACACATGCTTTGTTTTTCCTTATTTTCTTTACCTGCTTTGCCAGTTTTCTGGTAGTCTCTCTTTCCTCCCACAGGGCTGTCCATGAAGTCATGGCCTTGTTATGAATATGATTGTAGTTTCATAATTTTTTAATGCCTCTTAGAGGTTCTGATATATCAAGAACTTCTTAATAGTAATACTACCTGGTGCTCCTGCAGCAGCTCATTCTTTCTTGAACATAGTGCCTTGGAAATGTTGACTTTTTCTGATGGGAGAGGCTGACACCTGGAGAAGTGAAATGACTTACATAGCACAGATTCAGTCTTTTTACTCACAGCTCCCTCCTAACTTACATCACAAGGAGTCCTCATGCCTTTTTTTTTTTCCACAATGAAGAGACCACATGCATTTAAAGGCTTTTATTAAAACAAATTTATGTAAAAACTCAACCAGATGAAAAAAAGCTTTTCTTTTCTCTTGTTGACTGGTCCTGAAGTCTCCTTTAACCTTTGCACTGATATTTTAAAATACATCATCTATTGTTGGAATTAAATCTAGGGAGTGAGAGGGGTTTTTTTCCATGTGCACAGTTTCATGAAGACTGAAGTACAATGACAATTTTAAAGATCACAGGCACATTCCTGAAACCTTTTAAAAAGACACTCAGCTTTAAGCCTGTGCAAAGTGCCTTAGGATTTGAAGGTTAATGATTTGAGTAATGTGTTGTCTCAGTGCAGACCCAAATTCATAAGATAATAATTCATACCCAGAGGTGAACATGCTCAGTTTTCTTCTTCCCACAGTAAACATGAGACCACCAGAGTTTATGGGCACCAGTGGTTTCAGGACATGTAATTTCCTTCTGTTTTGAGCTATATTTGTATTGTTGGGAAGTCTAAGAGTGCTTAGTCACGCTGTCCCCTGTGCAAACATGGAATGAAATAACAGCTTTTTTAAGAGCTGATAAAGCACAATAAGGCAGTGGCACAGATGAATCTGTCATGATACTAGTGTGACCCAGCTGATAGTAAATCTCACTAATGTGATTTGTTGATCTACTCTGAGTGTAAGGGGCAATGAGAGAGAAAGTCAGAAGATGTTCACCTGAAAATGAAATGGAGGAAACTCTGATACTGTGAACTACTCTGCAGTATCAATCACTGTATTGATAAGAGAAAAGTAGAGACTGGAATGTGAAGAACCTTGACAGTGACAAGAAATCACCTATATTTGGTGAGAAATAAAGGAAAGTAGGGAAAGTCTGCCAAAATAAAGGGATGGCTCAAAACCTCCTAAAGAGATGTGAGAGAGACAGGACAAGACTTCCTTTTAAAGAATGAAATTGGCCTAGAGTAGTCTGTGGTTGCCTCGTCCCTCTCATGTAGCTTTGTCTTTGTGTAACTTTGAGGGTTAAACACGAATATCTCATATAACCTTTAAAAAAAAATTTACAGACCTCTATCAGCTCTAATGGTCCTAATCAGACATAGTAATTTTTTTACTCATTTGAGGACATGTGTGAAGTAACCCAATACAAAAATCCAGTGGTGACAAGTGTAAGGTGCTCAGTGATATTTTAACCAGGAAAATTAACCTGAATGTTACTGGAAGCAAAATCATTTAACAAAAGACATGGTCAAAATGGTAGTGGAGATGGAGAATTACATTCTGTCCTGTTCACAGGAGGCCATGCCTGCACAGCAGTGGATAGCCCCACAGGAACACTGCAGCTCTCTGACCTCTCCTTCCACAGCCTCACTAATTTTGGCTATGCAGGCACTGCTTCTGCATACATAGCCTGCTTTCTGGCAGGAAACTGAGCTGAAACCGTACTGTTTCAACTCTAACAATGGTGTTCGTTCCTCTCTTTTCCCATTCCTTAATAACCCTTTACCAAATCTGAGTCAATGCAGCAAAGTTCAGAGATGTGTTTCACACAGGTAGAGGAGGGCGGCTGACAGTGAGGCTGCAGGGAGGGGATCACAGGCACCAGCCCTCACTTGCAGTTGTGAATGTAATGCTCAAGAGACTTCCTGGCCATGTGCTGTCCTCTGCCCAAGCTGGGAGCAGGGCTTCCATCAGAACTAGGGGTTTCCCCTCCTGGAAGAGGATGTGATGTGACAGGAGGGGGCAAAAGGGATGTAGCACATTGCACCGCATAGAATTGGCCTTTATTAGCTGTGCTCCTCACAGGGCAACTGCTCCACAGCTGCAGTTTTACAGCAACAGGGTGAGGATCTCCAGGGGGCTTGAGCTCTGCTTCAGGGCTATGAACAGTGCAGTGTTCATCTGTGGGGTCTTCAGTTAGCTGTCAGGAAAAATAAACAGCCACACAGTATGGCTTCTGGAAGAAGAGGAATCGTTTCCTTGCAGACTTAAGTCTTCTCATCTTTCACCCTCTGCCTTTGCACAGTTCTACCAAGCGTTCCCTCTTAAACAGCTACACATCGTTGTCCCACACTTAATTCCTGTCACCAGCTTCACTTTCTCTGCAATCATCATGCTGTTGAAATCACACTCTTGGAGGCACCTAGTGAAATGTACAAATGTACAGAAGTTTTTGCAGTCAGACACATATCAGGTTGGCTTACAACCACATGCTTGGAAAGTGGAAATTTTCAGCCCATTAGTGCCTCCTACTTTTGCTGTATGTAGAAGCTGTGCTCATATCATGGTCACTTGTGGCTTCGGAGGATAGAATATTGTTGGATTCATTGGCACCAGAACAAAAAGAGGGACTGGCTCAGAAGTCTGAGCCAAGCTCCATGATGATCTCCATGATGATCCTTTGGTTCAGAAAGTGGTGATTGCCTCTCCCCTCCACCCTCCAGGTGGAGATATCAGCTTTTTTATCTCGGACAAAAAGCCATGGGAAAACAAATACGATTTTTTAAAAATTTAAACATAATTATTGATCAAATTCTCACAGATTGTAAAGGTCAGTACGATGTCCAGTGTCCCTCCTCAAAGTCATGCCCCCTTCACACCCATTAAACTGCATCTTGTACCTGTTTTTCAATAGACACATATTGATGTACAGCTGGTGATGAGAAAGGTAAATAAAGAGAGGCAGAAGAAATGTGAGCCCATGCATGAGCTTGTGGTGAAGGTAAAGTGTAGTAGTTCTTCAAAACAGAAAATCTAATACTTCTCTTTCTTCTTCAGGAAGGACTTTCTCCCAAGAGACCCAGTAAACACTGGTAGGCAAAAAGGCATGGAAGGAGTAAGTCACTGGCTGGAGAACTCAGAGGATATCAATAGAGCTTTTAGCAGACAGTAAAATACAGCACAAGCTGCACACCTGTAGCATGAACAGCTTCCAGAAGGACTTCTAGCCCTTTTTCTCTGATAAGATAATGTCAAGAAGGTCCAGTACTAGAGAACAAGAAAAGGGAAGCAATACACTTCAATTCCTGGCTCATGCTCTAGGCTATGCCATGGCTGAGACATAGATTACTAGGGAATGGGTGGTTTATAGGAAAAAAATACCCGTAGATGTGACATGTATGATATTGCAAATCAACTGATTAGGACGTGACTTTTGAACCCATGCATACAAAGATAATCCCCCAGTTACAGATGATTGCTTTGGTCTGTATACATCGATACAAACACATACGCTGATGTGTACTTACATGTGGCCATCAGGTAGTCTTACGAGGGCCATGGGGCAAACTTCCCAAACAAGCTAAGGTGTATATTTTGGGCTCTGCTGCTGTTACCCACTCTATCTGTAGTCATCATGCTATTAATTTGCTCCAAAACAGCCCAAACGCTTTCTCCGAAACGGAAACACAGGTATCTCCAGGGTTTGCAGGACAGAGAATTTCAGTTTATTACACTTACTAAATCTAATCCAGCTGATAATCACAACTACTGATGCTTTTAAGTTATGATGTACAAGTGTTCAATGGCTGCAAAACTAAAGATCACAAAAATTCAGACATAAATGGAACAAAACACTTGCCAAATGTGAAGTCATGTATTGCATTATATGCGATGCATGTTTTGTGAAGAGTAGACTGTCTAATAGTTGGAACACTGAAGAGAGAAACTCAGTATCAACAATTCAGTGTTCTCTGACAAAATGGAGAGACAACTTAACTGTTAATAGGACACCTTATCTATCCAGGAGAATTCCAAACGAACACTTGCTAGGTCAAGGGTTTTACATGTTTCTCATGAGATGAGCTTTTCACAAGCACTCAAAACTGTCAGGAAATTTTGTTCCCCTCTTTTCATCATTGAAGAGGAGAGAGCATTCCCAAACATTAACTTGTCTCTTGTCTATGAAAGGCAGAGAATGTGGGGTTTCTCATATTTTCAGAACCTTACTACTCCATTAGCACGATGAAGCCAGAAGTCTTTGCCCGGGGTCAGAGATTTGGTTGTGGAACAACTCAGACATTGGCCTTACCCCATAAAACATTCTGTGGTTAGCTTTCCTCATCCCTTCCCTCTGATCTGTGTCAGTACTAAAATAGAAATTTCATGCACATGTCCGTGGGTTTTAGTGTCTCTCAGACAAGACGAAACTCATCAAAGACCACTTTGTTCCTAGACTAAGAACTGTAAATTTGCATTAAAAAGTCTCAGTTTGCTTCTCAGTGAGCTGTGCTAAAAGTCATTTAGTCAAACTACTGGGACTGTTGAAACTTCTGCCTGGCAAGGAGACAATTTTCCATGTTATTGCAAATTTTTATAAACTTTGTGCATCAAGAGTCTTTCTTTATAGATTAGAGAAAATAACACACTAGTCCAGAGAAGAAGCATTTGAATATTGTGTTCATGCTGGTATTTGCAACTCCTCCATCAAAATCGGTTTCTTTAGTTACTTGTAATTAGTTGCTAAATTTAACATGCTATGAAACAGAACAGTAGAACCATCACTGGTAATCACAGCATATCTTCTATTAGCTTCTAACTTTTTTTTCTTTTTTTTTTTTTTTTTAGTTTAATAGGTTTGATTGGTTTACATCTCCTTTTTTAGACCACCTGGGGCATCTTAGAAAGGCAGACCTTGCTACAAACTGTTTGCCCATTCTAGCATGCTGAATGTCACTGTGTGTGTTGACACAGTATTAGAGGTACAATTGACAGGTGCCTCTAGGGGTGGGTGGAGGAGGCACAGGCACAAATTTTTACAGAGCTCATCCTGGAAATTAATTATGTTGCAGAGGTAGCAAGATAGGCTCTGGTGGTGGGGAGGCATGAGCATGCAGAGGTATTGCCCAGAAAAGAAAAAAGGGTTGTAACTATGCCAGGTCTATATAATGATGTTTAATAGCATGTGCAGTGTGATAGTTTATGCAACTGTAATATATAAATATAATGCAAGCATGACAACAGTGTTTACTGTTATGGTGTAGCACTGTTCAATTCTAAGATAACTCAGAGATTACACTTTGATGATGGCAGTGAATATCTACAACAGCCTTAGCAGCATGCAGTCATGGAGGAGTTAGCAGTACCCCACTATGGTTACGATTGCTGCAGCCAAATGCCTGGATTTTTCTGGTACTAAAAGGTCTGCAAGATCCTGCTTTTGTTCCTGAGCATCCCTGTTGATGGCTCAAGGCCTCAGGATTTGCATATGGTCAGGGTAATCTGTAAAAGAGCACAGCCACCATAGCAGCTGATGCTCACAACCTGGTGGCAACAATGCTGGCCCTCTTCAGCTGACCACACCCTTGTCATCCTTGGGTTTTCCATCTAGCCGCCTAGATAGCATGACCTACGGCTCTCTGGCCTTCATTCACTCCATTTTCTGGACAGATTCATCATTACTGAGTCACTTGCTGAGCTGATCCAAAAATGATGAATCATAGCATCTTCCTATTACCATGTCTTCATCCTGCAGCTCTTCCCCAGAGGAGACCATTCACTGAAACCCCTCAGAGGTCAGAGGTGATCTCTGCTTTCATCATTCCCCTGCTCATCCTAACCATTCCCTTTCTGCACTTTTTGTCCTAAGTTCTACAAATCATGTTAAATGAGCAAGAGAATAAATCTCTTCATGACAATATCAGCCATTTAATTGTGCTCTTACGAATACATTGACAAGAACAGTAGAACAGAAAAAAAAATTTATTCTGATAAGGACAGTAGAACAAAACAGCACAGCTTTGGAGAAATAAAGGATGTAACTTAAGCAAACAGAAGCCATGCAAAATGCAAGCAGGATGCAAAATGCAAGGCTGACAAAGCAGAAGTTATGCAAAGCAATGATACTGCACTTACTCAAAATGGGGGTTGAGGAACAGCCACCTAGAAAGGACATGGGATATTGAAGATAAACCCCAAAGAAATACATAAGGACTACCAATAAGGGGTGTGACTATGTAAAATAAAGTAATACACATACATCAAGTAAGCAGGGATAACCAGTGAATGCGTCATCAGTGTATGATAAAAACTCAAGTTTTGAGCATTTACCCAATGCTCAGGGCACTCAATTAGAGGAAGGATTCTCCCAGTGACCAGTGCACTGCAATAAAGAATGCTGCTTTCTAATACTCAAAACCGTGTTAGAAAGTTTTTATCTGGCTGATTTCTGTATCAGTATTAAGGCTTTATGGTTAGTCTGGGGTAATGATACATCGGTATATCAGTCTTTCACCACAGACAATTCTTAACCTGTTTGTTACATTAATGTAAGTGAAGTCACATTAAGGTTTTATTGTGGGTCAGTGGTACTCTCTCCCCTACTGTGAACAGAGACCCCTACAGACACTGAGTTTCCTCTTTCATATTTATATAAAGATTTTTTCTTTCTTGGATTCTTCATGACATCATTTGCAATTTGCAATGTATCACCTTATGAGCTACATGACATAGCATGGCTTATTTCAAGTGGGCCAAGTTTATTTTTTTGACTAAGTATTGATAATAAATTTGATCCTACCGAGGTGGTTGCTGAGCTGGGGCTGAGCAGTGCAAAACACCTACAAAAGAGTGCATAACGCATCAGGTTGGTTTTGCTAGGAGAGAAGGTGGTTATTACTGAAGGTTCTGAGGACTCAGGTTGCAGGACCCCCATCACTCCCTCAGGACACAGCTGATTGAGTTCACTGGTGCTTTCCCTCTCACCCAACCCGAACCCAGTGAGGCCAAGAGCACCTCAAGCCTGACTTCACCTACTTTTAGCTGATGTTTTGTATGTGCTTATTAATATTTTTAACAAAAACCCACACTTACTTGAATGGAAAATATCTTCCAGAGTATCTTATTAGGAGACAATACTTGAGCAACTGTTTCCCTGCTGATCTTTCAGCATTCACATGCTCATTTTCTTGTTCTTCCAAGACTCTGGAAACAAGTATCTTTCCAAGCTGAAATTAGTAACGATCCCTCTGTGAAGCTAAGTACAGTTTCTAGAAAAGCAGTTGCATATCTACTGCCTACCAAAATATATGCCATATATTTTATCTAATACATTATTTTGTATCATACAAAATATTGTACTTAATACAATATATTGTATCATACATTGTATTGTGCAATATATTGCACTTAATACAATATATTGTATCTTTTTCCAGGTGTGTTTGTATACAGACATTCAGAGTTCATTTTTCTTTGCTAGTATTTCTTACGAAAATGTAAAATAAAGAACAGTAAATTTTCCCCAAACCTTTTTTTTTTCCATCCCATTTCTGAAGAAATTGGAGGTTTGGTCCAGGCAGAACCGGTAATTTAGCTGCTGCATGGCTCCCATCACCTCTGAGTCACATTCCCAGGGGGCAGTATAGCTTGCATGATTGACTGCCTCTATTGCCTAGCAGTTTTTTAAGTAATGTTATGTCTCCTATCCCTTATCACAAAAACTCTTTTTTTCCTGGAAAGCTGATGCTAAAAAAATTTGGTCCAAAAGAATCACCAAATTAAACATAAAATTGGCGAAAAAGGTAAAGTATCATAACATACAGGAGAGTAGAAAGTTAGGCCTATCCTGAAATATATTCTTGATTAGATTTTGAACTGCACGTATGCTTCAAGCATTTGTTAGTTTAATAAGGTGCATTTGATGGCCACTCCTTCAGCATGAGGAATTTGAGCTTTTTTTCCTCTTTTCAGTTACAGAATATCGTAGCATTACTATTTATTTACACTTGTGTAGAATTATCTCCCTGCAATAATAATTTCTTCTTTGGAACACTGGCATTTGGATAGTGTTAAGTACATTCATTAATGTATGTATGCGCCCACATTTCACAGAAGACATTAGCAGATCATTAATCATTTGCATACACTTACTGCTAATTTGGTGATTAAATTTATGCCAGCCTTACCAGAATGAGCTGTCACAGAGCATTAGTCACTTTTTTTTGCATTACATTGGTGACAGAGGAAGTAGAATTTCTGAGAATTATCCAAAGCTCTATTAGAGGTGGTGGCGGATCTACATGTCTTTTAAATACCTCCAGGGATGGTGACTCAACCACTTTCCCTGTTCTAGCCTGTTCAAGTGCCTGACCATCCTTTCAGTGGAGAGATTTTTCCTAATATCCAACCCAAACATCCCCAGGTGAAACTTGAGGCCATTTCCTCTCATCCTGTCACCTGTTACTTGGGAGAAGTGACTGATTCCCATCTCCCTACCACCTCCTTTCATTGTAGAGAGAGAGAGAAGCTATCTCCTGAGCCTCCTTTTCTCCAGGCTAAACAACTCCAGCTCCCTCAGCTGTTCCTTACAATACTTGTGCTCTAGACTCGTTAATGTGCTGGCTCTTAAATCTGAATTTGTTGGGGGTTTTTAAAAAACATTTTTTATCCAGCACTTTATCATTTACAACACTCAATAACCTCTAACTTGTCAATAAACTGGAAAAAAAATCAGCATTATACCGCTACTGATCCTCTTTTACCAATTTGTAAATAGGTCTCCACCAATAATTTCAACCCTTAATCATTGAAGTCTTGCCAACAAATCTTGGTAGTAACAACCATACAGCTGTGTCATGTAGGACTTCCAGATCCTGCACATTCTCTTGAGCTTTATGCAATAATACAGATGTAGCTTGTATCAATTGCACTTTTTGCTTGCAGTAGTTTTACCATTCAATTATGATTATATTCTTCCTTTACAGATCTCAAGCTCCATCAATGCACTGACATATTTTCTGCCTGAAAAAGCCATTCCAGATTTGGACACAAAAGTGATCAGAGTATCAACTGGTAATTATGAGGTGAGTGTTTTAAGTAAATTTATTGGGTTTGCATGGCCTGGTTTTGGTAGCGGGGTGGCTACAGAGTTGGCTTCTATGAGAAGCTGCCGGAAGCTTCTTCCATGTGCCAATCTCGGGTGGCTGCAAACATGGATGTGTTGCTGGCCAAGGCTAGGCCAATTAGAAATGATGGTAACGCCTCTGTGATAACAGATTTAAGAGGAATTCAAAACTAAAAGGGGTTGCAGAGTTGTAATTGTGACTAGAGAAGAGTGGAGTGAGAACGTGAAGAACAACTCTGCAGACACCAAGGTCAGTGGAGAAGGAGGGGGAGGAGGTGCTCCGGGCACTGGAGCCGAGATTCCACTGCAGGCTGTGGTGATGACCATGGTGAGGCAGCTGTGGCCCTGCAGCCCATGGGGATCCATGGGGATACAGAGATCCACCTGCACCCCCGTGGGGGAGGTGCTTACACCAGAGTGGGTGGATGCCTGGAGGAGGCTGTGATCCCGTGGGAGATCTGTGGAGGGAGGAGCCCTGCTCCCAGGCTGGAGCAGCCTGTCCNTTTTGGTAGCGGGGTGGCTACAGAGTTGGCTTCTATGAGAAGCTGCCGGAAGCTTCTTCCATGTGCCAATCTCGGGTGGCTGCAAACATGGATGTGTTGCTGGCCAAGGCTAGGCCAATTAGAAATGATGGTAACGCCTCTGTGATAACAGATTTAAGAGGAATTCAAAACTAAAAGGGGTTGCAGAGTTGTAATTGTGACTAGAGAAGAGTGGAGTGAGAACGTGAAGAACAACTCTGCAGACACCAAGGTCAGTGGAGAAGGAGGGGGAGGAGGTGCTCCGGGCACTGGAGCCGAGATTCCACTGCAGGCTGTGGTGATGACCATGGTGAGGCAGCTGTGGCCCTGCAGCCCATGGGGATCCATGGGGATACAGAGATCCACCTGCACCCCCGTGGGGGAGGTGCTTACACCAGAGTGGGTGGATGCCTGGAGGAGGCTGTGATCCCGTGGGAGATCTGTGGAGGGAGGAGCCCTGCTCCCAGGCTGGAGCAGCCTGTCCTTGGAGAACTGCACCCCATGGAAGAGTGACCCATGCTGCAGCAGTTAGAGGAGGACTGGTGCCTATGGGTTGGGCTCGCATTTCAGCAGGTCGTGGGGAACTGTTGCTCCTGAGATGGAACCACATTGGAGAATTTCATGGTGCAGTAAGGGAATGACTCCTCTCCCTGAGCAGTGGGAGAAGCCTCAGGTAACAAACTGACCAAATACAAAATAGTTGAGTCAATTTCGTTTTATGGAACAGTTTTCCTTAAAAAAAGCTTTCCTTAAATAGTTTTCCTTAGGAATTGTTTTTCTCCTCATGCGAAAAGTAACATTATACACATTCATGAATAATAATAATTTCTTACATTTTACAATCTTTTATCAGGAAATACTAATTAATCAACCAAACAGCAACTACTCATTCTGCTTTACATTATATTATGATGTTGCGATGCAGCTGACAGCTAATTGGAGAGATAGACAGAATATTTAAACAGAACATCGAATACACTTCTTCAGCCTAGTGAGAAAAGTTGCTCTGCAATAACAAGAAGCATTTCTCAGGCTGAAAGAAGTCAGTCAAATGATTGCCAGCTAAATTTGCTGAAAATTTGTCAGGCAGTGAGTAGTTCATTTGGAATCAGTATGATCAAATATCTACACAATATTACAGGAGAATCATGAAGTCACATGAACAATATAAACTAAAATTTATTCCAGTGCATAGTTTCTTGGAAAAAGCTTGTTGCACAAATGTATTTGCCACAGTATGGGAAACAGAGTAAGGCATTGTGACATCAAATTGTTATCAGAAAATCTGGGCTTTTTTTCTGGTTTTCTGGGGTATTTACTCTATTGTTGTTATTGTTGTTGTTGTTGTTCTTGTTTTCCAGAAACCTCAAAATAAATGTGGAAGAATTCATGAGACAAATTGGAAAGACAGAATGAGATCAGCGAAACAGAAGCCTAAAATAAAAGGAAAATGAAAAGGATGGTTTAACGCTGACATTATTTAATGGTCATCATAGTGGTGATGCTAGGTTGATGGTTGAACTTGCTGATCTCAAAGGTCTTTTCCAACCTTAATGATTATATGACTCTATAAAAATAGGAATATATAATCTGAGCTTTACAATGAAAGTGAAGGAAAAAAGTACAAAAAGTAATAGAATGTGCTAATAGAAAATAAAAAAGTAATATGGTAAATCTGTACTCCTACTGCCTAAGGATACATTTTTCCTCCTCTTAGCTTGTGGTTTAAATCAATAAGGAAAAAATGTCCAGGCTTTCCATTCTATTTCATATTGTCCAGTCATTACATCCTGCAGAGATGAAAATATTATCACTGTTCAGAAAGGGTAGCAGTTGTTCCTTTGGCCAGAATGTAACTAACTAAAAAAAAAAAAAAATAGTAGCTACCTGAGCAGCAGAAACACTGAAGACTGGTTTTCAGTACATTTCAGAAGGATTTTTTTATTTAACAATAAAATGACAGTGTTTTAGCCTTCTCCTTTGGAAGAAGATGTTGGAAAGAATTGTTTATTAACTGGCTCTCCCTATTCTACCCAGCCACGTGTTTTCACAAGTCTCAAAGGAACCAGTGTCTTTGAAACTTCTCTCCCTCTTGGATTGGAATGGCATTGGACAGCAATGTAAAAAGTGAGTAGGAGGAGGTGAGAAAGATGGGTGCAGATAAAGAGAAAGGCATAATGGTCAAATATGTCCAATTCTCCCCAGGAAAATCCTCTAAAATAACTATGTGGAGCAATACTTAATATTTTTCTAACCCCATATGCCTCCTTGTTCTACTTTGTAGAGAAATTTAAAGACTAAAAGCTATTGAATGGCTACATTTGTCTGTAAGGATCACAAACCTCTTTCTTCTCTCTTTCTGTAAGTGCAATGATCCTTTCACATGGAACCAGCACATGCTCTGTTTCCATAGGTCTTGTCATCTTCTGCTGCGGTCCAGGACATCAGAGCACATGCAATGCAGAGCATGAACTCATACCAAGAATACTTTTCTTTCGTTTCTATTTCTTACTGACTTAGAGAGATAACTAAACAGAAATTTCCCCTAGCAAGAATAGCAGCTGAAAAATAAATTAGATAATTAGGTCAAAGCAGCTCAGCATATTAGCTGTGTATTCTAGTCTGCTGCTTGCTTTTCTTCGCTTCCGTAACCAGTATCTTTGTCTTATATAACAAGCTATTATTATTAGGCTAACTTCACTCAAAAGTCTATGACTCAGCTATTAATAACACTAAAGATAAAGGAGTACTTAGTGCTGGCTTTCAGAAGGGTTTTAAGTTATTCTGTTCCCACTGAGTCAGGAGTTCTTTGCCAAGAGCTTTTGAAATCCTCCACTTCTGCCATTTGAACTTGTGCCTTTTTCACAATAGTAAGCAGCACATTCAGACCCTCAGTATGTACACCTACACACCATGTCCTGACTGCTCACACATCAATTTACATTTACTTTGTTATTCTGCCAATCTTTCTTAATTCTACCAGTCATCCTTCCTTTCTGCAATTCAAATGAGTCATGGAATCCTGCGATCTGTTGTAGCATAAGAAGTTTTCCTACATTCTTGTTGAAAATGGTTTCCTGAGAGCCCCACTATAGGCAGTGACTTTAAGTACTTTCTAAATAAGGTCTTGAGAGTTGTTTCTGTAGATGCATCTCCATTTAGCAGCTGCAGTATCCTAGCTCCATAATGTATCCTCCAACAATATTTTTGCGTTTTAGCTCCTACCTTAATTGATAAAATGGGGCATATCTTGTTTCAGGACTGGGAGAAATGCTCTTCAGCCATGTGGTCCCTTAGACTGTAAAGCTCTGTATTTGGTCTGGCTGAGATGGAGTTAATTTTCCCACAGCAACCTTCACAGTGTTGTGCTTTGCATTAGTTGGAAAGGTGTTGACAGCACAGCAGTGCCTTGGCTGCTGCTGAGCAGTGCTGGCACAGCACCAGCCTCTCTTTTCACCAGTAGGCTGGGATGGGCAAGATTTTGGGAGGGGACAGAGCCAGGACAGCTGACCCAAACTAGCCAAAAGAATATTTCATATCATATTAGGTCTTGTCAGCAATATAAGCTAAAGAAAAGGAGAAGGAAGTTGGGGGAGCGGGGCATTTGTTATTATGATGTTTGTCTTCCACAGCAATTGCACATACAGAAATTTTACTTCCCAGGAAGTGGCTGGACATTACCTGCTGACGGGAAGTAGAGAATAAATCTATTGTTTTCCTTGTTTTCCTCTACTTCCACGTGCAACCTTTTTTTTTTTTTTGCTTTATTAAACTGCCTTATTCTTGACACGTGTTTTTTACATCTTATTTTCTCCCCTCCCCCAGTCCTCCCGTGGAAGGAAGTAACGTGGCTTGGCAGGCACCTGGCATCCAGCCAGGTTCAACCCACCACAAACTCTTAATTTTGCATGACTTCTAATCACAGGCCTGCTGTGAGCATACTTAAAGGGGGCTGCAATGTGTTTCTGCATTGTTTCCTTCTAGACCTCTGCTTTTCCTCATAACAGGACTATTAACACACAAATCTTTATGGCTGCAGCAGGTACACAGGTAACAGCTTTCCAGTTTGTGAAAGCTTGTTAAACTCAAATGGTCATTCATTACAGTAACAAGACACATCAGTCACCACAGGATAACCCTGCCCCTTTCTTCATCTAAAGATTTGTATTAACTGCTTAGAAAAAGAAAATTATCTTGTTAAATAAATATACTCCTATTACATGAGAAAACAGGAAAAAAGCACAGTGGTGATTTCACTGGGCTCAGAAACCTGTTAAACAATTCATCCACATGGGGATTTTTAGGCTCCTATTTCATTCAAGGAGATTAACTCTAGAGATAGTCACAGTCTTCTGCTGCTTTCCTTCTGCTGCTTTCCTTCTGCTTTCCACAGTTGTTTGAGAATTCTCTGAAGTAATTGAAATTTAAATCTGTCTTATGCAGTGTCCCAAGCAAAGCTGGGGAAGGTTTCGCAAAGCCCTCTTCTTTAGAAGGGAGGGGTGCAGATGGTTGAGCTGATAGGGGTGTGGGGACAATGAGTGCACAGCAGCATCAGGATGAATTATTAATTCAAAATTAGTTCAAAACAAGGATTTGAACAACTACAACTTGTCACTGCTTAAGGAAGCTCCCTGTCTGTAGCTTAGTCTGGCTCAGTGGAAGAAGCATAGGATTGGAAGAGGCGAGACTTGGGATTCTGTTTCTACATTTTCATTGCTCAAGTATCTTCAACTTCTTCTGTCTCTCCTCTCTGCCCATTTGGATCTCCATAAACAGTAAGCTCTTTGAAGCAGAGACCATCTCAACACATGCTGTGCAGTTACAAATCACTGTCTTAACACTTTTGCTCATCTACACTAAAGATTCTACCTTTCAAAGATACACTGGTGGCTACAGCACGGCATACTTTCAGAAGTGAAACACCCTGCACATTAATAATCTTGTTAATCATGTTCAACTTATTTTAGCAGATAAAAAAACAGCAGGAAAGGATGTTGATCCCAAGAATCCTGATTTTTACCTTACAGCTGTCTCTTAAATCTTGCTCAAAGACAAATAGTGGAAATTAGATGGATTTTCTTCAGACAGAATTTCAGCTGCTGAAAACTACTTGTCACATGACCATTTGATGGATGTTACATACGCTCAGTGCAGCCAGCTCGGTGTGCAAGCTGCAGTGCAGGCTGAAGGTTGAGCTCTGCCAGGACTAGAGCCCAAGCCCGAGCACGAGGCTGTGAGCTGCCAACCCTTTGCACAACTAAGGGCACAGGGACCTGGGGCACCAGCCAGGTGACTGGACACTGAGACACAGCAGGAGCCGAGGGTTCTGGATGAAAAGGGAGACTTTGGCACACTTAGACTGTGAAGGTACAAAAGCCCAGAGGCTCCTTTGTTCAGGGTCCCTCCTCGGAGGCACCAGCTCAAACTGTTATCTTGTTATTTAATTACCGCACCAAGATTAAACTATTTTAAGGATCAGGACATCTGACACTTTGTTATGGGAAACTTGGGGTTGAGCCGGTGAGGNTAGAAATGATGGTAACGCCTCTGTGATAACAGATTTAAGAGGAATTCAAAACTAAAAGGGGTTGCAGAGTTGTAATTGTGACTAGAGAAGAGTGGAGTGAGAACGTGAAGAACAACTCTGCAGACACCAAGGTCAGTGGAGAAGGAGGGGGAGGAGGTGCTCCGGGCACTGGAGCCGAGATTCCACTGCAGGCTGTGGTGATGACCATGGTGAGGCAGCTGTGGCCCTGCAGCCCATGGGGATCCATGGGGATACAGAGATCCACCTGCACCCCCGTGGGGGAGGTGCTTACACCAGAGTGGGTGGATGCCTGGAGGAGGCTGTGATCCCGTGGGAGATCTGTGGAGGGAGGAGCCCTGCTCCCAGGCTGGAGCAGCCTGTCCTTGGAGAACTGCACCCCATGGAAGAGTGACCCATGCTGCAGCAGTTAGAGGAGGACTGGTGCCTATGGGTTGGGCTCGCATTTCAGCAGGTCGTGGGGAACTGTTGCTCCTGAGATGGAACCACATTGGAGAATTTCATGGTGCAGTAAGGGAATGACTCCTCTCCCTGAGCAGTGGGAGAAGCCTCAGGTAACAAACTGACCAAATACAAAATAGTTGAGTCAATTTCGTTTTATGGAACAGTTTTCCTTAAAAAAAGCTTTCCTTAAATAGTTTTCCTTAGGAATTGTTTTTCTCCTCATGCGAAAAGTAACATTATACACATTCATGAATAATAATAATTTCTTACATTTTACAATCTTTTATCAGGAAATACTAATTAATCAACCAAACAGCAACTACTCATTCTGCTTTACATTATATTATGATGTTGCGATGCAGCTGACAGCTAATTGGAGAGATAGACAGAATATTTAAACAGAACATCGAATACACTTCTTCAGCCTAGTGAGAAAAGTTGCTCTGCAATAACAAGAAGCATTTCTCAGGCTGAAAGAAGTCAGTCAAATGATTGCCAGCTAAATTTGCTGAAAATTTGTCAGGCAGTGAGTAGTTCATTTGGAATCAGTATGATCAAATATCTACACAATATTACAGGAGAATCATGAAGTCACATGAACAATATAAACTAAAATTTATTCCAGTGCATAGTTTCTTGGAAAAAGCTTGTTGCACAAATGTATTTGCCACAGTATGGGAAACAGAGTAAGGCATTGTGACATCAAATTGTTATCAGAAAATCTGGGCTTTTTTTCTGGTTTTCTGGGGTATTTACTCTATTGTTGTTATTGTTGTTGTTGTTGTTCTTGTTTTCCAGAAACCTCAAAATAAATGTGGAAGAATTCATGAGACAAATTGGAAAGACAGAATGAGATCAGCGAAACAGAAGCCTAAAATAAAAGGAAAATGAAAAGGATGGTTTAACGCTGACATTATTTAATGGTCATCATAGTGGTGATGCTAGGTTGATGGTTGAACTTGCTGATCTCAAAGGTCTTTTCCAACCTTAATGATTATATGACTCTATAAAAATAGGAATATATAATCTGAGCTTTACAATGAAAGTGAAGGAAAAAAGTACAAAAAGTAATAGAATGTGCTAATAGAAAATAAAAAAGTAATATGGTAAATCTGTACTCCTACTGCCTAAGGATACATTTTTCCTCCTCTTAGCTTGTGGTTTAAATCAATAAGGAAAAAATGTCCAGGCTTTCCATTCTATTTCATATTGTCCAGTCATTACATCCTGCAGAGATGAAAATATTATCACTGTTCAGAAAGGGTAGCAGTTGTTCCTTTGGCCAGAATGTAACTAACTAAAAAAAAAAAAAAATAGTAGCTACCTGAGCAGCAGAAACACTGAAGACTGGTTTTCAGTACATTTCAGAAGGATTTTTTTATTTAACAATAAAATGACAGTGTTTTAGCCTTCTCCTTTGGAAGAAGATGTTGGAAAGAATTGTTTATTAACTGGCTCTCCCTATTCTACCCAGCCACGTGTTTTCACAAGTCTCAAAGGAACCAGTGTCTTTGAAACTTCTCTCCCTCTTGGATTGGAATGGCATTGGACAGCAATGTAAAAAGTGAGTAGGAGGAGGTGAGAAAGATGGGTGCAGATAAAGAGAAAGGCATAATGGTCAAATATGTCCAATTCTCCCCAGGAAAATCCTCTAAAATAACTATGTGGAGCAATACTTAATATTTTTCTAACCCCATATGCCTCCTTGTTCTACTTTGTAGAGAAATTTAAAGACTAAAAGCTATTGAATGGCTACATTTGTCTGTAAGGATCACAAACCTCTTTCTTCTCTCTTTCTGTAAGTGCAATGATCCTTTCACATGGAACCAGCACATGCTCTGTTTCCATAGGTCTTGTCATCTTCTGCTGCGGTCCAGGACATCAGAGCACATGCAATGCAGAGCATGAACTCATACCAAGAATACTTTTCTTTCGTTTCTATTTCTTACTGACTTAGAGAGATAACTAAACAGAAATTTCCCCTAGCAAGAATAGCAGCTGAAAAATAAATTAGATAATTAGGTCAAAGCAGCTCAGCATATTAGCTGTGTATTCTAGTCTGCTGCTTGCTTTTCTTCGCTTCCGTAACCAGTATCTTTGTCTTATATAACAAGCTATTATTATTAGGCTAACTTCACTCAAAAGTCTATGACTCAGCTATTAATAACACTAAAGATAAAGGAGTACTTAGTGCTGGCTTTCAGAAGGGTTTTAAGTTATTCTGTTCCCACTGAGTCAGGAGTTCTTTGCCAAGAGCTTTTGAAATCCTCCACTTCTGCCATTTGAACTTGTGCCTTTTTCACAATAGTAAGCAGCACATTCAGACCCTCAGTATGTACACCTACACACCATGTCCTGACTGCTCACACATCAATTTACATTTACTTTGTTATTCTGCCAATCTTTCTTAATTCTACCAGTCATCCTTCCTTTCTGCAATTCAAATGAGTCATGGAATCCTGCGATCTGTTGTAGCATAAGAAGTTTTCCTACATTCTTGTTGAAAATGGTTTCCTGAGAGCCCCACTATAGGCAGTGACTTTAAGTACTTTCTAAATAAGGTCTTGAGAGTTGTTTCTGTAGATGCATCTCCATTTAGCAGCTGCAGTATCCTAGCTCCATAATGTATCCTCCAACAATATTTTTGCGTTTTAGCTCCTACCTTAATTGATAAAATGGGGCATATCTTGTTTCAGGACTGGGAGAAATGCTCTTCAGCCATGTGGTCCCTTAGACTGTAAAGCTCTGTATTTGGTCTGGCTGAGATGGAGTTAATTTTCCCACAGCAACCTTCACAGTGTTGTGCTTTGCATTAGTTGGAAAGGTGTTGACAGCACAGCAGTGCCTTGGCTGCTGCTGAGCAGTGCTGGCACAGCACCAGCCTCTCTTTTCACCAGTAGGCTGGGATGGGCAAGATTTTGGGAGGGGACAGAGCCAGGACAGCTGACCCAAACTAGCCAAAAGAATATTTCATATCATATTAGGTCTTGTCAGCAATATAAGCTAAAGAAAAGGAGAAGGAAGTTGGGGGAGCGGGGCATTTGTTATTATGATGTTTGTCTTCCACAGCAATTGCACATACAGAAATTTTACTTCCCAGGAAGTGGCTGGACATTACCTGCTGACGGGAAGTAGAGAATAAATCTATTGTTTTCCTTGTTTTCCTCTACTTCCACGTGCAACCTTTTTTTTTTTTTTGCTTTATTAAACTGCCTTATTCTTGACACGTGTTTTTTACATCTTATTTTCTCCCCTCCCCCAGTCCTCCCGTGGAAGGAAGTAACGTGGCTTGGCAGGCACCTGGCATCCAGCCAGGTTCAACCCACCACAAACTCTTAATTTTGCATGACTTCTAATCACAGGCCTGCTGTGAGCATACTTAAAGGGGGCTGCAATGTGTTTCTGCATTGTTTCCTTCTAGACCTCTGCTTTTCCTCATAACAGGACTATTAACACACAAATCTTTATGGCTGCAGCAGGTACACAGGTAACAGCTTTCCAGTTTGTGAAAGCTTGTTAAACTCAAATGGTCATTCATTACAGTAACAAGACACATCAGTCACCACAGGATAACCCTGCCCCTTTCTTCATCTAAAGATTTGTATTAACTGCTTAGAAAAAGAAAATTATCTTGTTAAATAAATATACTCCTATTACATGAGAAAACAGGAAAAAAGCACAGTGGTGATTTCACTGGGCTCAGAAACCTGTTAAACAATTCATCCACATGGGGATTTTTAGGCTCCTATTTCATTCAAGGAGATTAACTCTAGAGATAGTCACAGTCTTCTGCTGCTTTCCTTCTGCTGCTTTCCTTCTGCTTTCCACAGTTGTTTGAGAATTCTCTGAAGTAATTGAAATTTAAATCTGTCTTATGCAGTGTCCCAAGCAAAGCTGGGGAAGGTTTCGCAAAGCCCTCTTCTTTAGAAGGGAGGGGTGCAGATGGTTGAGCTGATAGGGGTGTGGGGACAATGAGTGCACAGCAGCATCAGGATGAATTATTAATTCAAAATTAGTTCAAAACAAGGATTTGAACAACTACAACTTGTCACTGCTTAAGGAAGCTCCCTGTCTGTAGCTTAGTCTGGCTCAGTGGAAGAAGCATAGGATTGGAAGAGGCGAGACTTGGGATTCTGTTTCTACATTTTCATTGCTCAAGTATCTTCAACTTCTTCTGTCTCTCCTCTCTGCCCATTTGGATCTCCATAAACAGTAAGCTCTTTGAAGCAGAGACCATCTCAACACATGCTGTGCAGTTACAAATCACTGTCTTAACACTTTTGCTCATCTACACTAAAGATTCTACCTTTCAAAGATACACTGGTGGCTACAGCACGGCATACTTTCAGAAGTGAAACACCCTGCACATTAATAATCTTGTTAATCATGTTCAACTTATTTTAGCAGATAAAAAAACAGCAGGAAAGGATGTTGATCCCAAGAATCCTGATTTTTACCTTACAGCTGTCTCTTAAATCTTGCTCAAAGACAAATAGTGGAAATTAGATGGATTTTCTTCAGACAGAATTTCAGCTGCTGAAAACTACTTGTCACATGACCATTTGATGGATGTTACATACGCTCAGTGCAGCCAGCTCGGTGTGCAAGCTGCAGTGCAGGCTGAAGGTTGAGCTCTGCCAGGACTAGAGCCCAAGCCCGAGCACGAGGCTGTGAGCTGCCAACCCTTTGCACAACTAAGGGCACAGGGACCTGGGGCACCAGCCAGGTGACTGGACACTGAGACACAGCAGGAGCCGAGGGTTCTGGATGAAAAGGGAGACTTTGGCACACTTAGACTGTGAAGGTACAAAAGCCCAGAGGCTCCTTTGTTCAGGGTCCCTCCTCGGAGGCACCAGCTCAAACTGTTATCTTGTTATTTAATTACCGCACCAAGATTAAACTATTTTAAGGATCAGGACATCTGACACTTTGTTATGGGAAACTTGGGGTTGAGCCGGTGAGGAATCCTGGTCTGACTGTCATTGGCGGGGGTGTAGCTGTGAAGGGGCTTCAGTCCCAGCTCAGGTGGTGCAAATGCGACTGCCAGAGTGGCTCCTGGGTGGTTGGACAGGGACGCTTCCTTAGCACGGAGATTCCCTGTTACAATCAAAGAGGTTTTTTCCCTGTGCCCTGAAACTGGATGAGACTCAGATGCCTGGGCAGTGATGTCTCAGGATGCACCTCAGTGTTTGATTGAGAACCAGGGAATTGTCCTGAGAAATTATTTTGGGAAATCTTTTCCCTTCTCTCTTCTGATGTGCAGACTGTGGCAGAACTGCTTGGTGTGATAGCACGGCTCTCCTGCTCAGGTTTGCCAAATGACTCACACTGTAACAGGGACAACATGAAAGTTAGTCCTGATGTCTCTCTTGACATTTGGGGTACTTTGATCGCACTACAAGGTGTGCAGCTCTCTCCATTAACTGATCACCTATGTAGAGACCTGAGCACTAGCTGAGATCTTCAGTATTTTGACACACTCTTTTTTTGTATCAACCCTTTAGCCTATCATTCATAAGTAGTTTTACCATCTCACTGGGGTGTTGTTAGGAGAGGCGTTTTTAAAATACTGTATGTTTCTAAACTACAATAAGATGAATGCCACACACAACAGAAACCAGCAGACATCAACTCATTTTTCAAAGCATTATCCCTTTACTCAGCTAGAAAGTAGTATGTCCTCTGATCAGGGGACTTATTTTACTCCTCTTATGACACTAGACCAACTTAGATCAACTAAAATGTTAGGTATACTGTTTTAAATACCTCTTTAGCTTCCCTCCAAGTATTTTGCAACAGTTAGTGAATTAAACTGTATTTTAAGCTGTCACCTTCTCATCTCAAGCATCCTTTATTATTTTGGAAGATGGCAATATAAATAAGATGTAAAAAACGCCTCTTTTTCATTTAACATGCACAGAACTAATATTTAATTGTTCTTTAAAGCTGAATGATGAGCTAGAAGATGACACACGCCACCGTTTAACCAACATTGCCACACAGGCTACATTAACAAAGAAGCCACCCACACAATAAAAAGGAGCTATTCTGCTGCAAGAGGTAAATCACATTGCTGAAGGACATAACCTGTACCTGCAATGGACACACGTGTAAGAGTGTTGTGGGTTTTATTTGGCACAGCAGCACCACTTGTTGGCTAGAAGTACCAGCAAACCTCAGATCAAAGCATTAAATGCTCAGAACCTATTCACCTCCACAAAGGACCTGCTGGACCAGGGATCTAACCATAGGGAAATGCTACTGCAAGCCCACTAAATGAGAGCAGGCAGAGGCAAGAAAAAGGTGAAGATCTGGTCCCGTTCCCACTACTCACCATCCAGAGCATGGCACTGTGGGATGGGCATGTAATAACTGAAGGATGCATTAGGGCAGCAGTGAGTACCTGCATGCCCATGGCCAGGGGGAAGCAGGGAGGCAGTCTGCGTCACACGCCTCTGAGTCACTGCGCCTCCTGGGCCAGTCCCCTGGGAAGCAGTTTACAATTACCAGGACCTAACTTTTAGTCATCAAGAACATATAGAAGTGATGCCCGAGCAGAGTCAAGGAAGGCACCTGAAGTCAAGATGCAGTCGCAGACAGTTTATGGGTAAACAAAATCCAGATGGAGTTTGAATAACTATACCTCAGCATAAACCAATGAAATATTTAGGCCACTCTTTTTCATTCTTCTCCTTTTAATACTTGTGTGGTGGGAGCTAAGCTGATACGAATGTTAGAAAAAATGCTGGAAGTAGAAGCATGTGGTAGAGGCGCAAGTTCCAGCAGAGCCACATGGGGAGGCAGCTTTTACTCTAGCTACCTAGATTACTCTTGTAAGCATTTCTATGCACAGGTGATATGGATGCACTCATGTACTTCATGCACAAAAACTAATTAACTGGTATGTGGGCCATATTAGAGAGAATCATTCACTTCTTAACACTAGCAGACCAGTGCAGCTATTAATTAAAATAATGCTCATATTCTGTAACCATTTCCTACATGATCTGAGGTTCCCTTTTCTCTGTAGCATCATTGAATATAACGGGAACTTTGAGTCCGTACATTACAATCAGGAAGAAAAGTACGACTGCATAATTGCAGTACGGATTTTATTTTCTGAACTAACTTATGTCAGTAATGTCAAAAGCCAAGTTTATGAACTACACTGTCTTATCTTGAAGATTTTACGTACCTGAACTCACAGTGTGTGTTTCTTTGCACAGAAGCTTTCAGAATTATTGTATCAGTAAATTATCTGTAAGAGGAAAAATTCTCTTTTGTAAATGGCAGAGTTGCTCTGTCTGTGGACTGTGCAATCTTCATTAAATTAAGGTTATTTAGTGCACAAGAAGCACATCACAGACAGTGAGGTCAGCTTCTTCATGGTTCCTCTTGAGAAAAAAATAGTGCTAGAGAAGGAATTTTCTGGTGTTTGTTTTGCTAAAATGGTCCCTTCAAGATACTTCCATTTGTTTCAAATTAGGGAAAACCCAGCTGCTCATACAAACTACAAATAGATTACAAATTACAAATGGATGGATCAATGCAAAGTGTTACAGTCCCACAGCACAGTCAGTGTAAAGACAGATGTCTTCAGCTACTGATAAAGGCCTTTTGAACTTCCTCGGTTAGCCTTTTGCTGGCATGCTTTTGAGGGTTCACAGACCTCTCTGCTCCACGAGACATCTGTAGAAACAATAAACCAGTAGTTTAGATAGTGGACCACAATAAACAGTTGGAAACTTAGGTTTTCAAATATTCCTGAACCTGACTCAGATGTTTACATATGGTAGTCCTTAAGCTAACTTATGCTTTAGAAGTTTTTTGTCCTAACACCAAACACAGAAATGAATTTTTCTTTAAAGTCAGTTGAAATCATAAATCATTATTTTGGGGACAGGGACCAGATAAATGTTTCCAGTATACAGAAGCAAGGATGAAATTAACATGGAATGAGAAAGAGAAACCTAGTTTCACAGCAAGAGCCAATGACAAATACAGGCTTCCTTTTCAGGTCAAATTTTGTCTGATACAGAAGAACACAGATGATACTCTTCTTATAAGGTGTGTAGTACTCCATCACTATTGAAAAAAATTTGCAAACTTGTAGGGCAGAAACAACAAAGTCTACAAGCAGTACAGCATAATGGGAACTCTTGACAGTGAGATCAGCATAAATGAATGGAGAAGGTAAACTGGACTTGACTGAGGCTTTATTTTCCCTTCTTCCATGCAAATATTGTTTCTTTGAAGTAACATTAGCAAAAGCAATTCAAAGCTCAGCTATGTGTACACAGCACTGTTACTTCTTTAGAGCAACTTTTGTTGTAATAAAAAAGTAAGACCTTTTACCTTGATACAGCACTTTTCATCTTCAAAGCATTCTCACAAATACATTCTAGCTAATCTGAACACCTCTTAACACAGTTAAGGTTGATTACCATCACAATTTTGACTATAGGAGGAACAGGGTTTAAATTACTGACGTGCATGAAAATACTTGATGTCTGAACAGGGATTAAAACTCAAGGGTCACTACGTCCTAATTGCCCATAGAGCTTTTCTCAACTTTGATTTGTACTGTGAAGAATTATCTTCTCATACACAGATTGTTTTCTATAATTAACTAAATAATATACTATTTTTGTAATTAAAGTGTTTCTTACACTAACAATAATGTTTCTGTTCATTTGACCAGTATTTCCAAGCTCTGTCAGCCATATGACCAAAACTGTTAAGATAATTTTGGGGAACTTAAATTGTCAGGTCTTCCCAGACCTCTAAAGACTTTCAGAGTTTTCAAGTATTGACTACATGTGGACTTCCACAAAAATTCCCTTGAGATACGAAAAATTACATTTAAGTTTGAAAGGCCTGATATATAAACTACATAGTCTCATGTAAAGGTTCTTTTGTGTTTTTTGAATGGTGTAAGGTGTAAATGAGACTTAATTTTTACATATTATTTTAACTTCAGCTAAGAAGACACTGCCCATGAGACGCAGCCAAGAGAAATACTGAGAAATCAAAGCAGAGAGATTCCAAGTAACCGTGCATTTATTTTATTTTTGAAAAAATGAAACATCAGTAAACTGTTCATTTTTATTCATATAAATGGATTTACAGTTCATCATTTAGAATATGAAGTACAATGTGCAATCTCTGGGAAAATACAAAGCTATCACTTTATTTTAAGGTTTTCTTTTCTGTAATGTCACAAATGGAATTGTGAACTGAAATTGCAACCTCTCTAGTAATCCTGTAACAAGTATTTTTTTAATAGTTTATATTCATTGTGTTTTCCGGAACATTTTGTTTTTGTTGGGACGGTGTTCAATTACCTGCTTCCAATTTCAAACAGCTGCTGTAGAAAGCTGACTACTCACAATGATAACTGTAGTGTTAAAGATTTCTGGATTACAGTTTCCTGATTAACAGTCACTGGATTCCACCTTTAAATCCTGTAACAGTATTTTAATTTTAAGGTATTCAAAACCGATATCAAAAGCATACACTGTACAGAAATGAAAGCACTTAAAATGTTCATTTCACAAAGCACTGTTTCTTACCTGTTACTGATCAGTTAAATAATTTTGAAGGCTTAAACACATGTATGCCTTAATGTAGGTTATAAAATGATACAAGTAATGGGAACTCGCCAACTGTTGATAAACACCTCACTTGAAGATGTGCAAAATTTCATATTGATACAGGTTTTCCTTCTAGTAAACTGCTAAACTGAAATTCACATGGTATTAAATGTGAAAAGGTACTTCAAGAGCACAGTTTTTTAGCTCCTTTTCTGATTCTGAGTCTAAGCTGTTCATCCATTGTCTGGACTGTGCTAAAACAGTTGCTCAGACTAGCCATCTTCAGAAACTCCATCTAATGAAGCTTCTTTTGAGCTTCCAGTTCAACATTTCTTCAAGTATCTATGTCAGTAACAATCCAATGTGAGCAGTCTTTTCTGCTTGCTGCTCTGTGTTCAGATTTAATGTGGATATATGGGCAGCATTATGCAGAGCAATATTCCTACAAAACACACAAAACATCAGAGAATCCACAGGTATGGAGTTGGGAGTTTTAAAGAAGAGTAAGAACCAACTTTTAACTTCCAGTCCCTGAGAGTGCAAATAGTGAAAACTTTCATACTATTTAAGCAACATGAGCTCTCATATTCAAAAAGTAAATAGATTGCATGTAGTTGTGGTCAAAGATGAATACTGCAACACAACTGACACAGCTTTTTATAGCAATTCAGCAGAGGAAAATTGTAGGATTAAACAGAAAGAATTGCCAAGAATTACTCATTAAAATATTCTGTACACTAAAAGCAGAACATATACCTTCAACAGAATGAGAAATACAAGGTAAATTTCAGTCTTGTTGTGGTATTATGGCTACACCCTGAAGTCGTAAAAGAAGTTACCTATGACTTCACCTGAAAAACTGTAACTTCAACCAAAGAAGTTAACCTGTAACGTCACTCATGCCCTTCTTTCTCTCTGTATCAAACCATGATTTTCCAAAGTAAATTTCTTATCACTGTGGTATACATTTTGACCTGCAGTAAGAAAGTTTCAGCCTTGGTGACAAACGTCCCAGCAGTGCACGAGGATCGCCAGCACACACTGAAGACAGTGCTTAAAAAAAAAAGGGTTTAAAAATGTTTAAAGCTGCACAGAGAGCACATTCCAGCTGAAGCACGAGTTCAGCACCAACTGCTACTGCCTTGAGTTACCGGGAATATCCTTTTTCTTTTGGTACACAAAGAACTGCCTCAAGATCTTAGCAGTTAAAATGTAGGACGTGTCCAGTGACGAATCTGAGCCAGCATTTACTAGCAGATATGTGACAGTTTTTTAACAGGCAGGTAGCACTGAGCGGCATGTGAGAATGGCATGTCTGGGTGGCCAACGTGTCCGCAGCAGACAAAGCTGCTTTAAAGAAAATACACCAAACACTTTTACAAGCAAGTACTTCCAATTAACAAGATAATGGCTACTTTCGAAAGCTCTACATTTGGTATAAATATATATATAACATTTGTAACTACCTAGAGAAATAAAATGGATAAATACATAAAAACTATTGATGTTTCTCAAAATATAGGATTATGTTATGGTAAAGCAAATGTTCCTCCTTAATGTATGGACATGTAGCAACAAGAAAAATACCACAGATAGGAAAATTTTAATTATTAATACATAATAAAAGTGCTTACCTTTTTCTATCGCTTCAAGGTCTATTTAGCTTGGAGAGCTAAACACGTGTAAACTTTCTATGTATACTTCAGAAAGAAATATTTTTCTTTTTTGCAAAACATGCTCCCATTTGTTCTCACACATATCTTCGGATATTGAAAAGACAACCCTTAATTTAGAGCACATTAAAACTCTAAATTAATCGGGTTATTTTAATTTAAAACAAACCTTTTCTACTTCAGTAAAAATATTTCACATGACGAATTTTCATGTAGGTTAGAGCTAGAATTTTGGTCTCATTTTGCCATTTCTGGCACTCCACGGCCAATAAGCACTTTTTCGCTTCACGTTACTATTTCATAGGATGCTTCAGGGATTTTGTGGTGCAGTTTAGCTCCATCTCTGCTGGCAAATTCAAGGATTTGAATCGGGGGGAAGTCAAATAAACCGCTGTGTTTCCAGGAATATGGAAAGGTGATCTGACTGAAACGTAGACCCTCTGAAAGTTCAGTTTTCAGAAAGACCGAGCCAGTGCTTAGCAATCTAAGCACAGTGTTGCACCTTTAAGCAGACAAATTATTTCAATCACACCCACCGCAGCACCGCTCCGGTTCCACGCAGCGGAGGCTCCGAGAGTCGCAGGTGAAGCGTGCAGGTCAGAAGGATTAAGAAACAAGCAAGACGGGCGCTCGGGAATCAAGCGTCATTTAAGCAGGCAGGGCTCCCACTCCCCTCACGGTCCGGGCGCTCCCCGGGCGCACCGAGACCCCGGCCCACAGCGCGGGCGGCTGCTGCCCCCTGGCGGCGTGAAGCGCCCTTCCTCGGCGGGCTGAGCGCGGCCCCCGCGGCGCGGCCCCGCCCTCCCGCCAG
>VZRS01003126.1:281682-306458 GCA_013398055.1 Ifrita kowaldi
TTTTGTTTTTTTTTTTTTTTTTTTTTTTAATCCGGAGGAATCTGCTTTTCCGCGTATCCGACCCGGGCGCGGTGTGTCGGGTCTGTCAGTGAGAGGGACCGTGACGGGTCTGTAACTGCGGGCTGTGTTTGTAAACGTGCACGGAACTCTAAGATTTGGCTGAAGTGAGCAGTGCAAAACTTCCCCTCTAAGATTTGTCTCGTATGTGCTTGAAAAGCTGCTCAGAGTGGTGATGGCACCGTGGGCAAGCAGGCCGGTGGTCAGGCCGAAACTTGGGTTTTCACAAACTATTCACCATTATTTTTCTGCAGTGAAGTAACTCCTGGTTGTTTTGGTGTGTAAAAAACAGTTACAGCCTGTCTTCAATGTACAGGTCTATTCTCCTAAGCATAAATTATACACAGCTTGATGTTTCTTTCATTTTAAGCAAAATTATTTGTAATGCCATCCTCGCCTCTTTCTCAGTATCCCCAAAACAGAAGAGAGGTGTACGGAAAGGTTTGTTGGTGGTTTGTTGTCAAAAGGACCCATAGCTGACAATGACACATACTAGTGTTTGAGACCCTCAGACAGACAAGTGTAGGCTGTTACTGCACTGATACCTCTATGCCTTTGGCTTAAACCTACTTCGGGAAGTTCACCAAACATCAGGTGAAGACAGGCATACACTTCAGTGTGATTGTTACTTGGACTCCCACAGAGAAATGGGTTTGATCTTTGTAGTTACTGATGTGATGACTTTTTGTTAGGTTTTGCTTCTGTTGCTCTTCACCCCATTGTTTGAGATCAGTTATATCATAGTAAAATAATTTGTGTTTCGCTCTACTGCAGTGCTATTTTACTTGAGATTTAATTCCAGATAACCTTCGATACAACCTCCATTAACTTTTACAAGTATATCCTTTATGTCGCTTTGTACGATGCAAAGTCTGGAATGGACAATACAGTTTTACATCTTTCCATTCTTGAGGTCATTCCTCTGGCTTTTGAGGAAAGGTGAAACTGTTTTTCCTTGTTGCATTCTCTCTGTCTTCCCATACCTTCAGTGCCTGGGCTGGTGGGTGGGAATAGAACTGAGCTCCCCTAACAGGGTGCTGTGGTTTAGAAATGGTGCTCTCCAATTTAGTGTTCCCACTGAAACCACTCCAAACCCAGAGCTGCAGCCACAAAAGGTGAAGATCGTGGATTGAGATAAGGAAAATTTACTGCAAACAATGAGATAAGAAAACAAACAGTAACAGCAATGATATAATATAACAAAAGTATACAAGAGAGGCGAGCGGCTGATATGCAACTGCTCACCACTGTGCAGAGCCCAAAAATAACCAATTCTCATGCTATCCTGACCTAGAACCCCTTCCGCTGTTTCTGGAAAATGATATGAAGTGATATAAAATCACCTCCAGGTTGCAGTCATGGCTCTCCCAGGCTACTGCAAAAATTAATCCTGTCCTGGCCAGAACCAGGTCGTAGGGTATCCCTCCCACGGAGCCTAGAACATCTGCATTCCTTTTGATAATTCACTACAAGGTTTGGAAAGCAGAATTTAGTACAGAATCATATTTTTGTGTCTAGCTCACAGATGCAGATAGTATTTCTGGAGATCCTGTAAACTAGGAGGAAAAATAATTACCCGTCAAGTAAAATTAGTTTTAGGGTTAGAGCTGCCAGCTCTAAGTTGACCTTACAGGACTGGAGAAGCAGCTGCTTGAAAAATCTCTGCAAGCCTAACTTTCCTTCGACTGGGGTGGCTCTCCTGTGAATTGTAAGTGGGCCCAGCATTTCTCTAGCCAGTGTTGCCTCAGGTGGCCTGGCGGTTGTTCAGACTGCCACTGAGGTAAGTTTGCAGTGGATAAGAAGGCAGAAGCGCACTCAACATAGTCTAGGTCTTCTGTGCTTTGCGTTCTGTACCCTGGGAGCTGTGAGTATTTGCAAGCTCATTGCAGTCTGCCATTTCTGACAGCATGGTGTAAAAGCCTACTCAGGAACTGAACAGTGCAGCCAAAGCACATATTGATGCCACTGCAGCAGCAGGGTTATGGAGACTGAGAGCAAATCTGAGAGCAACCACATGCTGCCACAGGCCAGGCGTGCTGCTTTCTGTACAGGAACAGTCTGTTACTGTGATGGATCTGTGTGTTTATAATGACCTTAAAACATTGCAGTTCCAAAATAACTTTTATGGCATGTATCTGGAGCTGTTCTCTCCAGCATTGCACTCTTTTCCTCAGTCCCAACGACTTTCACTTTGCTAGATGTAAAAGTTCAGTTCCCTTTTGAATCTTAAGTCATAGGGCACTGGTAAAACAGGTGTTATACCAAGCTAAAACTAGTAAAGTTGCTGAAGGAACTTTTTTTTTTTCCTAGATCGAAAAAAATAAAAAAGGCTTCATTTTGGTCCTGTCTTCTGTTAGTGTAGCAGTCATCAATGTTTACTGAATGTATGCATGAACAGTGTTAAAGATGGTCTTTTATTGATTTTGAGTTTTGTGATTGTTCCTGTTGAATACCTTCCACGATTCTTAAGGCAGTGTGTTATTCATTCTAAAGTGTATGTAGTTTTCAGGATTTTTATGAGCAAACCAAGTCGGAACCTTTGTGATAGCTAAGCAACACGAGTAACGTGGGAACAGACCCATCAATACTATTGCAAACAATGACCTAGGTCTTCCGTAAAGCTTGTGTGTGTATTCAGAGTCGAAGTATGTGGGGGTTTACTGCTATATTCCTTTGCACTTCTCCTCCTGGTCCACAGGGGGGTAGCAGAAGGAAGTAGGAGTTAAAACTATCTCATCGTATCAGCGTTTACCCCATCGGGTGTGGAAAGCTTTGTTAGAGAGGTATTTGATATGTAAGGAAGACCACAGAGCCTCTGCTTGTTGAAAAGAAGTGCTTGATGAGCCAGCTAATACAGTGGTTGAACAAATGGGGTCTCTATGAATGTGAAAGTAAGAAAAAGCTAGAGTAAGAGGCAGCTGTGTATGTGTTGTGGAAGGAGGGTGTTGTATGTTGAAGTCTGGAGGTTTTACTTGGGAAGTTTTCAGTCTTTATGGTAATAAATTATGTCACAACAGTTCAGATTTTGTTCTTCCCTGATACGGAAATCAGTCATGATGCATATTCAACTTGAAAGTGATACAAACTTTGGAACAACTGGTCACATTGAAGAAAAAAAGGAGCACTATCATTTTCTCTGTGTGTGTGAAATGGTGACATCACTTTTAAATACCTTTACTAAGATTTCAGTTGTGAAAAGCTTGACGGTAACGATTCCATCCAAAGAGTTACAAGTGTTCTGAACTCAAGGGAAAGCTTGACGTCGATTGAAAATCTGATTATCCCTAGAGAGACAAAAACCAAGTTCTTTTCCAATTACGAACTAGAAACAAGCAAAATCAGATGCATTTTTCGTAGCTGGAATATGCAATCACAGGCAAATCAAAACACAACAGGGATTTTGGTTGGGAAACCTCTTAGATTTTGTCAAGTCAACACAAAAACCGATTTTTTTTCCAAAGGGTTTTCTTTATTTTGGAGGTATAACACCATATAGAAATGCCTGTGAAATGTGGTTACAGCTACGGTAAAGTTAATTTCCTCTCAGTAGCTGTTACAGTGCTGTGTTTTGGATTCAGAATTAGAATGGTGTTGATAACACACTGATGTTTTGGGTTTTGCTAAGTCATGTTTATCCTAAGTCAGGGACTTCTTTTTTCCCTGTCTCATGCTGTGCCAGGGAGGGAGTGGAGGGGGTTTGCAAACAAAGCTGGGAGGGAGCATAGCTGGGACAGGTGACCCAAACTGACCGAAGGGATATTCCACACCACAGGATGCCATGCCCGCTGTATAAACTGAGGGAGTAACCCAGAGGGTGGCCAGTCTGGGCTGGGGAATGGGGATCTGGCATCAGTCAGCGGGTGCAGGACAATTGTGTTGTGCATCACTAGTTTTTCCCTTTTTGTTATTTTTTTTGTTATCATTATTGTTATCATTTACCCTTAATACCATCTTTTACTTTATGTTCAGTTATTAAACTTTTCTTACATCAACACACAAGTTTTACTTTGATTCTCGTCCCCATTCCACCACAATGCAGGAGGAAAGAAAGGGGGTTTGAGCGAGTGGCTGTGTGGTGCTTAACTTCCAGCTGGACGTAAAACCATGACAGCCTGGAATTCAGTATGGTTGTTATGTGTAAGACTTTTTGTCCATATAAACAAGAAGCCTTGGTTTTAATGAGCTTTCTACACTTTTCTCGGTATTTCTACAATACTGAGTGTTTCTCACTCATTACAGGCATTCCCAAATAGCACTCTGCATTTCTATATTGGAAATAAATGTTTAATGGTGCATCTTTGTGCATTTTTCATAGCTTTTTTTTATTTTGTATCTTAAACAGGAAAATCATGGGGTAAAAAGTTGGCAAGCTAAATACCAGTTGTTTAAAATCAGGTATTTGAAATGTACATTCTCAGAAAATGTGATAGGCATATTATGCTCTCTTGATCTGTAGTCTGGCCTCATCTTGAGAAGAAGATACATTTTGTAGCTGCCTGGTTCGTTTTTCAGGCATGCGGTTAAATGTAAATTGCAAGAAGACTAATACATACTTTTTGTGTAAGATTGGAATTATCGGTGGAACTGGCCTGGATGATCCGGATATCTTAGAAGGAAGAACAGAAAAATACGTTGACACTCCTTATGGCAAGGTCTGTATAACCTTTTTATTTATTACTGAAACTTTTTGCCAGTTTTCAAGATGTTTGTATGCTTTAAGAATTTTCCAATCGGTAAATGAATGTATGAAGGCGGTGCTGGCACAACTGTTCTTTTTAGTTGCTATGTTGTGGGATTTTTAGTTTGTAGAAACAAAGTATTGCAAAGATGATGTGCAAAGGAGTCTATACCTCTTCTCATTTGTAGATTGGATGGATTTAGAAACTCAGTCCTGAATTTACAATCAAGGGATAAACCCTCTTCCAAATTTGTGCTGGTGTGTGACCTCTATTATCTGTCAGATCGGTCCAGGAACCTTTCTGAATTGCAGAAAACCGTCCTTTGAGATATATGAGACACCGTTTTCCTTGTAACTACTGAATTATGTTTTACATGCCAATGTAAAATCATGCTTATAGCCACATAATTTGAAAATTATTTGAAAATGAAGCTCTGAAACTGTTCTTGTGACACTGGTACACCTGAACAATTCTCCTTTGTGTTGCTTCTGTCCTTTTCCTCAGCAGAAGGGAGTGGAGGCTAGGGCTGTTGCTCTATACACAGTGCTGAGTGCGTTTTGAAGGATAATTCCTGGCGCAAAGCATTGTGTAAAGGGAATGATAGTAAAACAGATGTCATGGTGTGAATCCAAACATGAATTTGAGATAATGTCCTGAGTTGAACTGGGACTGTTAAGCTGACCTGGATGGAGTCAGGTCACAGCCAGAGAAAGAGAGCACAGCCAAACAGCAAGCTTTTATTCTTTTACCTGTAATGGCCTGTCTTCCTTCTCTCTCTCTGTAGATCTGAACTTCTGATATTTCCTCCTGTATAGAATCACATTAACTTCAGCGACTGAATGCAGTTTTCATCCTCATGAGGAGCAGCTGATGGATCAGCCTTAGTGTAAGATGTGCAGAGATTAGTCCACAAGTTACAGTTGCACAAAGTGCAATGGATTTCGATTGAAGTAGAAACAAGCCTCACAAATTCAATTGGTATTATAGGTGGATCAATATTCACTTACATTGCTGCTAAGACTATTTAGTATTCAGGAAGGAGGTGTTAGGTAACATGCCACTCATTTTAGAGCTACGTAGGTGAGAGGAGCAGCTATTGCTGCATGCAAGAGGGCAATTTTTTTTTACTTTAGTGTGCCTGGGAAAGTTCAGAAGTTTATTGTTTGTTAGTATTTTTTCCTAAAGATATGTTTTGTTCTTGATTGTTACTGGAATAAAAGCAAATTGTGACTTTTCTGCCATAAAGATACTTTTTCATAGAGGTGTGAAATCAATGTAGAGATAATCTGCCTGAAATTTTAAGAAGTAAAGGGCTTAATCTAAATAAATCTTTGTGGTCTTTTATTTCCCAAGAGAAACTGAGATGAAACATCGATTTATTTAGTTCAGGCAAAACTAGGAAGAATGAAAATGGATGAACATCAAAAGGAAATTGCAAGGCATAGTTAATAGAATGTATGTCCATTTTGTTTCTGTCATGTAAAAATGCGAAGTGTACAATTCCACTTTACTTAAATTGTGGTGTTTCATTCTTAAGTTTCTAGGCAAGGACATAGCCAAAAGATTTTTGACTGAAAACCTTTCTAGGATAGATGTTCCTTGGCACCTTTGACTTTTGACAGCAGCAAAATAGATTTTTCTTTAATGAAAAACGCTGTTTTCTTCTCTTTTAAAAGATGAATAATAGCTTACATTTTCTTCATACAGAGTCCTTGAATTCTCTGCTGCTTTGGCGTTCTTGAATCATAAGAATCATTTAACAACCAAATTTAGCATTAGGGAATGTGGGAAATACGGAGAAGTTTAAAATAAACTATTACGATAGTTTTTTGCTGTTCTCTATGTTGTCATTGGTCCTCTTATGATCTTTCAAGTTACATTAGTAATAGGGAAAATGCAGTACAATAGTTTTTAAAAAAAAAACTAAGTAAGCTTACAGCTCTTAATACTCCAGCTGTCTTTTCTCCTTTGTTTGCTTCCACCATTTTCAGTGCATCAAAAATTTGATAGTCTATGGAAAATACTCTGAAACCTTTTTGCGATTCTATCTCCAGATACAGAAAATATTATTCTCCTACAGGATAGCAGATGCTGTTCCAAGCAATTTTATCTTCATCATTGAATTTTGAGGCTACTCAAAAGCATTGTTCAGAATATATTTTCAGTTAGATTGTCTTACTTTCTGGATGACAGATTTTGATCCTGAATCACCTTCCCTAGTGGGCAAGAGGTCTTCCTGCTCTAGAAAATTATTCTAGGAGCCCCCTCTCTTTTTCTGGTCGTAAGTATATCTGGCAAACAAAGCAGGGGGTAGTTCCACCTTTCAATTGAGCATTTTTTGCTTTCATCAGGAAAATCAGACCATATAGCATAATACTTAAGCTCCTCTTCTACCTCTGCAAAACAATCATTTGGTTCCTGAACTAGCTCACAGGTTAAATGGAGGCTTGCACAACCTCCGAAATACTTCTTCATAGCAAGTGTTCCATGCTCATTCTGTTTTCTGTTTCAGCTAGTTTCTGAGGTGAACTTAAATTGTTCCATTGAAAGTTTTTATTATCTTATCATCACTCCTGGCTATGACTGAGATAATAGTAAAGAGGTACAGCACTTGGAAAGAACTTATGGGACAAAGAGAGTAGAATGGAAGTACACACTAGCTATGTTACATAGTTAACACATAGTTTGAAGTTTCTGTAACTATAACTTTATGCACGTATCAATAGTTGGTCCAGTCTTATTCAATCTCTTTACCAGCAATCTGGATGAAGGGGTAGAATGAACCCTAAACCAGTTTGCAGATGATACAAAACTGGGGGGAGTGGCTGACACACGTGAAGGCTTTGCTGCCACTCAGAGGGACCTTGATAGGCTGGGGAGCTGGTCAGAGGGAAACCTAATGGGGTTCAAAAGGGCAAGTTTAGGGTCCTGCACCTGGGGAAAATAACCCTAGGCACCAGCACAGCTGGGGACTGACCTGCTGGAAAGCACCTCTGCAGAGAAGAACTTGGGGTAGTGGATGGCAAGTTCACCCTTGCAATCAGGAGGGCAAATGCTGTCCTGGAGTTCAGTGGCAAGAGTGTGGCCAGCAGGTCAAGGGCTGTGATTCCCTTGGCCCTGGTGAGGCCACATCTGGAGTGCCGTGTACCAGGTCTGGGCTCGTCAGTACAAGAAAAACAAGGAGCTACTGGAAAGGGTCCATAAATACCTCAGAGGTGGGTACCCAGAGGATGGTGCCAGATTCTTTTCAGTGGTGCTCAGTGGCAGGATGAGCAGTAATGACCATAAACTAAAGCACAATATGAGGAAGAATTTCTTTACACTCAGGGTGGCAGAGCACTGGAACAGGCTGCCCAGGGAGGTCATGGAGCCTACCTTGCTGGAGACCCTCGTACCACACCTGGATGTGTCCCTGTGTAACCTGATTTAGGCAAGCCTGCCTTGGCAGGAAGGCTGCACTAGCTGATCTCCAGAGGTCTTTTCCAACCCTAATAATTCTGTGATTGTGTGACCTTTACAGTCTTTAGTATTGATGAACCATGATGCAGTATCTGCAGTTCTTTTCTTAAACTGTCTATTCATCAATTAGCAGTGCTTTCTTTGTTCCAAGTATTTCTTTTTCTCTTCCATTTTTCTAGAAATCATGTGCCAAAAAGGTGTTCAGTATGTCACCTGAAAAATGTGCAGAATGCATTTCATTGAAATCTGTGGAGAGGTGTCAGCTGGACGGTACTATTACACAACCATCCTGAAGCCTTTTGGAGTGCTAGGATGCAAGCAGATAGGGAAGGAAACCCTGGCTACAGCAACTAGATTTTGAAGCCTGTGGATTTTAGAGCTGTTATGTTCTTTCTGCATCGTCAATGTACTCCAGAAGTCAGTGGAGTTCTGTGGTGGGAATGGATGTCGAACAGCACCTTTCTACCCCAAATCTTTTGAAAATTGATGTAAACTTAAGTCTACCTCTTCCAATAAACTTGGATCTGTTACTTACAAAGCAGAGTGCCCAGTCATCAACATGCTGATCTTTTTGATGGGAGGCAAGAACTTTTGCTGGAAATCCTCTTTAGTTTTTAAGAGTATTTTTATACCCTTTTGGGGACTAAGTGCTTATTCCTTCACGCAGCAAATGTTTGTAAACAAAACAAAATCCCAAATGCTAATTTTTGTGAACCTTCCTTTTTATGGAATGTTGCAATGGCAAGTTGTGTTGGCCACTAGACAGTAAGGCCTTTGCCCTGTGTGAAATTTCACTCTTAAACCCATGTTTGCTTCAGAAGAGTATATGTAAGGTAAAGATTAAACACTTAATTATCAATAGCTTAATATTAAATGGAGACTTGAAAAAAAAAAGAAGTCAGAATAACTACAGTTCTAAACATAAATTCTCTGGAATGTTCCTTTTTTTTAAGAAAAGGTAGTAAGTGTCTTCCAGAATTTAAACATTGGTGATAGAGTAAATTATAGTGCTTTGGAGAGCTTTCACATGAATAATTACCAGAAAGAGCTTTGTGATAGGAGGTAGAAGGTGATGTTTTTTAGAAATGGGAGTCTTTAACATGGGATTCCCGTATCACTTTATTTTCAATCTCTGCAGATTTTCAAGTGTGTAATAAAATCAACAGCTGTAAAACTAAACACTAAATGAAATCTTGCATCTAGCATTATGATTTTATTTGTATTCTATCAATCTGCCATATTAAATTACAGAGCTGAGCTCAAGAAAATGTGAGAATACAGTGGTAACCAGTATTTTCTTCTGTATCTGTTGCACTTAAGTAGTAGTAGAGGTTTGTAATGTGATTGTCAGGCTGTAACTCATTCTTACGTGCTTGTTTTGCAGCCATCAGATGCTTTGATTTTGGGAAAGATCAAAAATGTGGACTGTGTGCTCTTAGCAAGGTAAATGAGCATTTTAAGTGGGTTTTTATTATGTGTTGTAAAGTTTTCTTGGAATTTTTTCTCTTTTCATTAGGTGAACTGTATTTCTTGTCTGATACTGTCTTGCTTTTTGCAGTAGCAAAGTCCAGCACAAGTTTAGGTTTTTTCATGAGCAAATTTGATGCTGCAAGGACTGAGAGTATTAAAAACGCTGTGTAGGTGAGCTAAAAAATCTGGTGGGAGGTATTGCCCTAGTAAGAATGGCAGCCTGCAAGGCCACCTGCTCTGATGGTAGGTAGGTGGTGCTGATAACCTTACTAATTAATTGATCTGCTCACTATGTTAGCAGATGTCCTTTGTGAAATAGAGAAAAATGTCTGCTTCTAGATGAACTGGTACCACTGTAAACTCCTCCAAATCATTCCCTTAGATTATTGAGTCCTCCTGCTGTTAGGATTATTGCTTAGGTTGCTGCATCCCCTGCAGTTCTCTCTTGCTGCGTAATTTTTATTCAGACATCTTTTGCTATACTTGAAGAGACTCTGAAAGCGGGATCTGCAGATGAATGTGTGAAAATTTCACACTGGTGTTAGCCGTGGATGTCTAGGACCAACATGCTACTAGATTAAATGTAAAATACTAACACAGTTTGAAGCATCTGGGCAGAGTGGACGGAGGAGGTGCTGATGACACAGTCTGTCAGCAGGCCCAGTCAAGTCAAGGTGATTAGTCAAGCACAGGATCCATCCAGGGAATCCAGGCAGGAACAGTAGGAGGTGAGAGACAAGGCTGTAGTGTGTATCTAAAGCCCATCCTGCTCTGAAGATAAACTACAGCATAGGTGTGAAGGCCGTGAGGGAGACAGGGCTGGGGACAGGCACACTGTGACGCAGCTCAGGCCAGGAGGGAAGACTGGGGCCTGAGCTTGGAAGCAGGAGCACTCAGAGGCATCAGGAGTTTGTGTGGAGGCCCAGGGTGAGACTGGCCAGGGCACTTAGGACCCAGTGGTGCACTCAGGGCCCCGATTCTTTTCATGCCAGTGTTTTTCCATTAAAGCTGCTGACTGCTAAGCATCTCTGCAACTGCGCTTCTGTCTGTGGTTTTACTTTTCTTACCTTTCATGGACTTTGCTCATGTGTTTTATTGCACCTGGACAACATTTTTCTCATTTTCTCGAATGAAATGCTAAGTCAAGTTCTCATAGCTGTGCTGTTTCAAACTAGACCTTGGGCAGCAGATGTCTGAACAACTTGGCTGTGGTTTGCCTCCTCACTGGGATTTATGAATGTTTTGTGAGTTTACTTTTAGGGCTAGGGTGCCTGCAAATTTTACTTTGTGTTTTGGCTTCTGAATCAGGTTGAAAAAAAAAAAGGTGTGTATATTCTGTAAGAAGATTATGACAGCAACTGCAATAAAGCAATAAATCCGTGTGCCTAGTAGCTTATCAGAAATGCTAATGACAACATGGGAATCCTGCCTGACAGTGCTTGGCCATGTTGCGTGCAGTTCCTGAATGATCAAATTCTTCGGACTTTTTTGCCTCTGAAAAATATCAGTTGAGAAATTGTTTCTTTTCTCTTACATGGTTGAAAATAATTTTCTGATGTGTTTAATCATGTAAGTGATGTATTTCTGTAGCAAAGACAGATAGCACAAAAGCTCGTGCTTATAAGACCAAGTATTTCCTGTCTTGGTGAAAAAGAATACTGCAGCAGTGTGAAGTCATTCTTTTAATTTATGAAAGCTGTCAGATCACTTTAAGATCAAAGAGAAAAATGTGATGATTCTACTGTTTTCTTTGGGAAGATGACAGATTAGAACACAGTGTGCTGTGATGTGCCACTCTTTGTGTGGGAGAATACAAGCAATGCTTCTGGGCAGAAAATCCGTGGAGGTGTATATAAATCTTAAAAATTTCCTATAGTGCATGGAAAAGGGGTTTCCGAATCTATGGAACTGACTTAGAAAATTCAGAGGAAAATGCTTATTTTACTCTTGAAGCTGCTGAAGTATATTTGAATTGTATTTTTAAGATTCTTTTTGTTACAGTCTTGAACTTAAAATTTTGCATTTGAAAAGAAAATTATACCACTGCTTCTTAAATTGAATTCTGAGAGAAGCTTAATACATTTAGGAAAACAAAATATACTGGAAGTAGCTGAAATGGTCAGTTCCATTTTCAGTATTGTTAGGGAAAATATGTTTCCTGAAATTTTCCTTATTCGGGAGAAGGAAGGCAATTTCACTTTTTTTTTAATTTACCTTACTCTCTTGCAACGTGTTATCTTTGCAGACATGGAAGGCATCATACAATTATGCCATCAAACGTCAACTACCGTGCCAATATCTGGGCATTAAAAGAAGAAAATTGTTCCCATGTACTAGTGACTACTGCCTGTGGTTCATTACGAGAGGAAATACAACCTGGTGATCTTGTCATAATTGACCAGTTCATTGACAGGTGAGTGAGAGGGAGGACAAGTGGGGATTAAACCATATAATAACATGTTCGTGTTAAATTAAGTTTTTGTAAAATGAGATTATAGCCTTAGTTTTTCACTCAAAAAGCAAGATTCATACAAGAAAATATGATAGGAAATGGGAATGCGATTATAAAAGTCCCATTCTAACAGAGAGAGAAGTACCGGGCTTTGAAGAATGGCCATGAATGAACTGAAGTATAGCTCCATCGGAAAACTGTTCAGAAGAACAAATCTTCTATTCTCAGGTGTGGGAGAGTAACATGAATAAGAGCACGAGCCATTCCAAGCTTTATGAAGACACTGAAATGAGATGGAGAGGTACAAGAAAGCATGGTAGGAGTCAGCTAGGGAAGTATATGCTATAAGAATGAGGTCCTGCACCAGAGACATAAATGCAACACAGTAGCAAAAGAGAGGAGGTTGTTTTAAAACAAGGATAGATGCTGCATATGTTATTTGTTAAGAATCATAAGGAAGTAAATTTGTTTCCAAAGTTTTCTTATGCGAGCCAGTCCTATCTCCTTGATTATCTGACTAGAAAAATTCAAGCTAAACTGGAGGCAAAATAAAAGCTACATTTAAAGATCACGAGCAACACCAACAATTCAAAGATCTGGTTGCACACTTTAAAGGTAAATTTGGTTTTAATACTTGGAGGTGTATTATATCTTGAAGTCTTATTTGGGTATTCCACCTAATTTAAAGTATTTTAAATGGTTTATGCAGCTTCTTTGGCATTTTTGGCGCTACTGGTAATATTTCATTGCCAACTGAACATGTAAACCTAGATTTGTTCCTGTACTAGTTTGAAAGCAAACCAGAGAGAGACTTGAAAATTTGAACTACAATTTAATAGGAAAATTAAAAGATAAATGCAGTAGTACAGAAACACTGCCAGAGTCAGGATACAACCTGACACCCTGTCGGTCAGGGTGGTGGTAGCAGTCCAATTAAGTGGTGGATGCAGTCCTCTTGTGGTGACAGATATGGTTCTGTTGAAGTGGTGATCCTGTAGAAGGGTTTGGTCTTCCTCTGAAGGTCCAGTGGTGGTTATGTAGCTCTTGTCCTCTGGGAACCAAGGAGGTAAGGGCTGAGTGGGGTGTTCCAAACCTCAGATTATATCCAGGTAGGAATGCTTGGTCCCTCCCCCTGGGCGGAGCATTTCACAATGGGATGATGTAATTTTAAGGGTCATCCAGTGAGGCTTGATAGCCCATTAACAGAAAAATATCTCTCTGGGGGGAGTTATCAGGCATGTGTTATGGAAGAGACAAAGAACACTGCCCCACCCAGTTTTAACAGATGGTGATAGAATACATACTTTTGGTTACATCTTACATTGTAACCTAAAACAGTTCCCCACAGTGCAGTGCTGCTCCAATTTTGACTTACTTCTTTTTTTTTTTTGCATGTGTAAATGAAATGCTTTTCTTCATTAAGAGTAGGTTTAAGTATAGTGTATCTAAATTACTAAGTACCCTGCAGGGGCAACCCCCATATGAACTGCTTCCTGTTATACTAGGGTTGATTTATGGGTGGATATCAGCTATATTGCTGACAGTGCTCTTTTTAGTACTGATACTGAGTTTTGTAGGAAGGATATTAAACAGACTTGGGAACATGGTTTGGACCATTGTGAGTCAAGCACCAGTTATTTTGACAGCATTATCACCTGGCAGATTCCTGGTTAAGTGAGGGGAGCCTCTGCTTGGCATTGGTGAACAACACCTGGAGTACTCTATCCAGTTCTGGGCTCTGCAGTGCAATTTGGACATGGACATACCAGAGAGAGCCCAACAGAGGACCATGAAGATGCTAAAGGACTGGAGCATCTCTCCTAAGAGGCTGAGACAGTGGGACTGTTCAGCCTGGAGAAGCTAGACTCAAGGGGAATCTCATTGATGTGTAGAAATACCTGAAGGGAGGGTGCAAAGGAGAAGAAGCCAGGCTCTGTCCAGCAGTGCCCAGGATCAGAGGCAGTAGGAACAGACTGAAACACGGGAGGTTCCCTTTGAACATCAGTGAACACTTTTTACTGAAGGTGACTGAGCACTGGCACAGGTTGCCCAGAGAGGTGGCATAGTCTCCATCCTTGGGGATACTCAAAGCCATCTGGACGTGGACCTGGACAGCCCATTCTAGGTGGACCTCCAGGTGACCTCCAGAGGCCACTTCTACCCTCAACTGTTTTGTGATATCTGTCTTCATTTAAAGTTCATTCAGATGGTCACCAGTAGTAATGGTATAGCCTATTTGTGAGACATGTTTCATTTGAGCTAGTAAGTTTTCATTTTGATGTAGGCAAGGGGAGACTTGTTGTGACTTGTTTAATGGCATCAGGAAACCAAAAAGCTTCTCAGAAAAGCATGCTGAGAATATTTCAGTGTGGAAAATGATACGTTATGTGAATTTAAAAGTCATCCTCAACTTACAGTTTAATTCAGAAAACTGATATGTTGTGATTGTCTCTATTCACAGCTGAATTTCTATATCAAGTCTTTTTTTCATAATGTTCTATGCCAGGGAGTGTTAGACTGTCAGGTCTTTGGAGATAGGGTCTGTATCGACAGCAGTCTAAGAGTGATTGCATTATGTAAGTCATTATGAAAACAGTGCTACTGATGGGAAGATATTTTCATGGGACAGAATATTTTAGTTGTCCACCAAAACCTGAAAACATAGAAATTTTCTGAAATACCTTCTAACGAAAGGTCGGGTCCTGCAAACAGTGTTAAGAGTCTTAGAAAGAAGATACTGGCTAAATTTGCAAAAACAGTCAGTTATTTTTCTTGAAAGGTATTCTGGCTTCTGTATAGTGGTTAACCCATGCCAGGCACTACATAGGAAAGAAATTGTGGTCTCAGTGGCAGAGATTTACTCAAGCCACCATAAAAATCAGTGCCTTCTAGTGTCCAGGTATGTTTTAGTATCTGGGCTCTCTCTATATATATTCTCAATAGGGAGAATTCCTGTTGTCAATTCTCCTTACAGGTGTGAAGCAAAAAGAAGGAATGGTGAATAGGAATGGGAGAAGAGCTAGAACTGAGCAGAAAATTGTAGGCAGCTATTGTAATTTGCTCTCCTTGGGCATGCACGCTGTGAAATTAATGACTGAATTGCAGTATCAGGAGTTGTGTAGGACTTCTGCCTCGCATGGGTTTGACTTACAATGTGAAACACTGAATAGGTGTAATTAGAGCTATGTAAGATTTCCTAAATTTTGAGAGCCTAATTCTGCAGGTCATTACCACACCTAGTGTTTGATTCTGTATATAGTCTCTGCTTTCTTTATGCTTATTATTTTGTGTACTTAAACACAAATAAATACAAAAATACATATGTTGTGCTCTCCTTGCTTCCAAATCCAGAAATAACCGCTTGCTACTATAAGCTGCAACAGCTGTTCTCTTCTTTAAAAAAGTACTTTAAAAATCTGGGATCATTTTTTTTCTGCCTTTGACTCCTGTTAGTTTATTGCAGCACTGTTAGTCAATTGACTGCATCAGACTAATGGGGGCTTTTGAATGCTCTCTGGTTTGCTGCTGATATTTGCTAGGAAGTGAAGAGTAAGATGGTAACTACTTACTTGAATGACTGAGCTCAGTTGGGGAGATGTAAAAAATAGCTTCCTGTAACAGCTGCCAGTTTTATTGTTTCTGTTGTCTGTGTCACAAACACAACTACAATTACTGCAGTATTGTTACACTCTGTAAATTTTTTTGTAGAATTTTCTTCTAGTGTCCCTGAAGATGCAGACCATACTGAGACTACTTTTTATACAGCTGATGCCAGTGTGAATTTACATTTTATTCTTTAATTACTAATAGTTTGATTATTCAACACTACTGGCAGAAGGAGGAAGGTGATGATAAAAGTGGTAGAGGGCTGTTTGTCACAGCTGGAAATGACTGGTTAGTTCATTTATTTGTGTTGGATTTTGCTTCCTAGAATCAGTCATAGTCAGAATTGCCAGAAAACCCTGTGTTACTGTGATAAAACCAAAGTGAAGGAGCCAGAAGTCACCTTGCTGTCTGATTAGAAGTGTGACTGTTGCTGCAGGTACAGGGGCTTAGTGGGGTTTAATTTCCAGGTGGGTTTTAAACTGCAACAGATGCAGAAGAGAAATTGTCTAACTGCGAACACATGTGGTCCATTGCTCAAAGCAATTGTAGGTCTTTCTGTTTTTACTTACTCCCATGCAGTTTGTATGAATGGTGCAAAACATAGTGGTGTCTTCAGTTACAGTGTAAGATGTAACCAGAAGTATGTATTCTATCACCATCTGTTAAAACTGGGTGGGGCAGTGTTCTTCATCTCTTCCATGACACGTTCCTGGTAGCTCCCTCGGAGGGCTACCTTCTCTTAATGGCCTGTCTAACCTCACTGGATGACCCTTAGAAATTACATCATCCCATTGTGAAATGCTCCGCCCAGGGGGAGGGACCAAGCATTCCTACCTGAATATAATCTGAGGTTTGGAACACCCCACTCAGCCCTTACCTCCTTGGTTCCCAGAGGACAAGAGCTACATAACCACCACTGGACCTTCAGAGGAAGACCAGACCCTTCTACAGGATCGCCACTTCAACAGAACCATATCTGTCACCTCAAGAGAGCTGCATCCACCCCTTAATCAGACTGCTACCACCACCCTGACCGACAGGGTGTCATGTCATGTCCTGACTCTGGCAGTTTAAGCCAGTGTTTCTGTATTATTGCCTTGTTATATATACTAGTAAAGAACTGTTATTCCTGTTTCTCATATCTTTGCCTGAAAGCCCCTTAATTTCAAAATTATGATAATTTGGAGGGAAGCGGGGATTGCATTTTCCATTCCAAGGGAGGCTCCTGCCTTCCTTAGCAGACACCTGTCTTTCAAACCAAGACAAGTGGGTTTTCATTATGAGGCCATGTAGTGATGTGACCATTCTCTTCAAAGAACACGTGGCATCTGAAAGTCAGATACTAGTATTTATGCATATGAGATCTTTTCTCGGGCTTTTCTGATTGAAAGTGTCTGACTAAGAACATCTGAAATACTATAATGCAGGAAATTGATTATGCCTTTTACCATTTCCTCCAACTCTAAATAATTCATTAGCAGACAAAATGGAAAAGTGTGAAGAATCTCATACATTCTATTTGCAGCTTTTCAGTATCCCGTACAGACAAAATTAAAATTAGTGTTTCAACTGGTTTTAACAGCTGTATCCCATTTTCCAGATGTTTTTAATTCGTCCATCTGTTTCCTATTTTATAATCTCATTCTTAAGGCTACCCTATTGGTGCTTTTTTTTGACCAAACCTACTCTAACATGTAACTTGTATTTAAAACGTTCTTTTAAATATTTCCTAATGACTTTATTAGAGAGCTGTTATAAAAAGCATTACCAGCAGATACTTTGTATTTCAACTGTGCATTGAATTTGGCCATTTTCTTTATTTTCTCCTGTAAAGCACAATATGGGACACACTGCAGGGAATAAGGGTGTGTCTGAGAACATTGTTCCAGATGCTTTGCACCATCCAGTTGGGTGGATTAGCTTGAGGCAGTGCATTTGAGGGTAAAGTGGTAGTGAGTAGCAGTTCCATGTGTTCCAAAATGGATGCATGCTGGATGGTAATTTCAACATGTTTGACCATTTCCATCCACTGAAAGAAGAGAGAAAAAGGATTCTTGTACTTGGAAGCTGGCAGTGCATGTGTGTGTGATCTTTCTGAGAACATGAAGACATCCTGTTCCAAGGTTTTTCTGATTGAATTCACGCTTCCTTAATGCTGGAAGTTGTTCCTGTAAATTCCCATCCTTTCAATGTAGAAATGCAGTGATATGAACGAGTTCTATTTTCACTAGCCTTGTGGTAATTGAGATTTTATTCCTTCCCTTTCTTAAAGCATACGTATACTTTTTTCCAGCGGTTACATGCCTGACTGTTAAATTAGCTGATTGTTTTGCAGTGGAAACACAGCACAATGTGGCTGTTGTGTCATTTAGGAACAAACCAGTATTTCAGTGTCTTAGTTTAACAAAAGGTTTTCATGATGAATTGACAATGCACTGATGGAGTAACAGTTTTATACTCTTCAGCTCTGTTCTCAAAGGTTTGTACAGAGGCAGAACAGGATTACAGGTGGTTATTAATATCATACTGATTTTTTCTTCCACTCCCAGGGATGCTGTGTTTTTTGGTTTGTATCGATTTGTTGCTTTCTCTTTCTGTTGTTCTCTAAGCAAGTTTTCTGCTTTTCTAGGACAACTAAAAGACATTGTACTTTATATGATGGACAGCATTCCAGTCTCTCAGGGGTATGTCATATTCCAATGGCTGAGCCATTCTGCACCAAAACCAGGGAGGTTAGTGAATTCTGTAATAGTATTAAGAAATGTTGTTTTTATGGTACTTATTTGTGATATATTAGTCTAATTGTGCATTCTTAGAATACAGAGGCAGTATGCACCTCTTTATCCTGTTTCTCAGATACATCATGGTAGTAAGGACAAATGTAACATCTGGAAGGAATGGGAAGTAAAAGATCTTGTGTCTGTCTTCCTAAGGGAGGTATGCAGAAGAAGTCAGTTGGCAATGTAGATTTTCCCAGAGTCTTAATAACAGGACAAAAGATCTTTATTTATCAAGTAACCAGCCAAGAAAGCAAAAAAGTGAACAAAGCAGTTGGGATTAGAAATTAGTTCCATTTTTTTTCTGAATAAAGCTACACCTAGGGTAGAGGCACTCTACTTAAATATTTAAATAAGTAGTAGTTTAACATTCACAGAAATTGCAGTATTGCATTTGTGCTTTTGTGGATTGTGGAGGAGGGAGGTGGTGGAGAGTCAAGTCTTAGGATGTTAACTGTAAACAAGCCAAATTATATTAGCTTTTTATTCTTAGTTGTTGCTCTCAGTTGTGTCACTTCATGATTTTCAGGCTTCTCAGACTAGAGAGTGTGATACACTTCTCTATTTTTCAACACGTTTATAAACTTCTGGGAGGAGTGTATCTGATTGAATATGTCACCTTAGTGTATTCCTAGAATTGAGAAAAAAGGAAGGTGAAGATTGAACTGCCTGTTTTGTGATGTTGTGGAATGCTCTGATCAGAAGCTTCAGAGGAACAGGAGTGCTTACAGAATCAGTCATATTCATCTAAGAGACCTGCTCTCTGCAGTCAAAAGAAAGCTGAATTGTGAAGCAGGTGGCACAATCTATACCCAGAGCATGTACAAACATTTGGACTACTGAGCTATTCTGCTTTTGTCACCAATTCACTTCAGTGTCATTATGGGCAATTTTTGTTAATTGGCCACACTGTGATTTAGAGATGTCCACACTGGGAACCAAGGTGTTTTACAGTGAACTGAAGTCTCATTAAGAAACAAACCACTGCACATTATACAAGTGCAGGCTTTTGTCCTTCTTCCACTGAGCAGCAAATTATGTAAAATACTTCGCATTTTTCTTGCAAAAAGAGCCTAGCCACATGCTCTTACCAAAGATTAGTTGGCATTTAGTTGCTTTCTAACTGTGAGCATGATGTCATGTCACAGTACATGCAAGGAGTTTATTAAGCAGTGGATTAAGAAGTGTTATTACTTTGGTGATTGGCAGTACTCCACACTGTCATTTTTTTAAAAATGTAAGTACTCATACATTAGACATTTCCTGAGACTGCAGGAAACGTATGCCAATACTAGTTTTCTTTCAGTTGCTAACTAGCTAGAGATAACGTTATTTGGGTTTTACATTTTTTGAAAAACCAGCAGAGAAATGTGCCTTTTCAAACAGAGAAAAAACATTTAGGTACTTCCCAGTCTCACATGTGATCATTATCTCATTAGCTTGTGCATTCTAATCAGCCTAACAGATGTTCTAAAGAACATGTGGGCTCTTTGTGAGGCTGAGAAGGAATATTTCCACTTCATTTGAAAATACCCGATAAAAGTGACCTAAATTTTTTCCTAAAACTATCTCTGAAAATTGTTGGGATAATTTCAGCCCAGTTTATCCCAATTCAGAGGAATTTCATAGATAAATGGAATAACAATAAAGCCAAGATTGTGAATGTAACATATTTAAGGAATTTTGCATCAAAACATCTGAAAACTTCATATTATATTGCATTTGTGCAAATACATCAAAATACTCTGGTTTAGTTGGTTTATGCACTGTAAATTAAATGAGAATCTAAATGGAGTTTATCTGCTCTGTGAAGTTTCAAATAGCAAAGGGTATTTGGATATTGCTGCTTTTAGAAACTGAGGCTCAACACAATGTCTTATAGGCAGTAAAGTTGGAACTTCATGAAGAGTTTCAGAAAGGTACTGCTCACCTGTGGTTTAAGTCAATTCATCAAATCATCTATTGATTTATTAACAACGTAATTAACTGGCATTCAGCTAAACATATATTCAGAATTAATAGCCTCAATAAACCAAAATATTAGATCAGCTTACAGCACAGAATATGAAGGGGTTTTAAAGGACCTTAAAGATTATCTAGTCCCAGCTGCCACTGCCACATGCAAGGGTACCTTCCACTAGAGCAAGTTGCTCAAGGCCTTATCCAACTGGGCCTTGAACAGTCCCAGTGTTGTGGCATCCACAACCCCCCTGGGCAGCCTGTCCCAGTGTCTCACCACCCTCATGTTAAAAAATTTGTTCGTAATATCTAATCTAAATTTCCTCTCTTTTAATTTGTGCTTGTTACTCCTTGTCCTATCACTACAGTTCCTGGCAAAGAGTCCCTCTCCACCTTCCCTTCAGATATTGCCAGGTTGCTATGAGTTTTCCACTCAGCCTTCTCCAGGCTGAACATCCCCAACTTTCTCAGACTGTCTTCATAGGAGAGGTGCTCCAGTCCTCTTACTAATTTCATGGCCCTGTTCTGGACTTGTTCCAGCAGTTCCATCTCTGTCTTACAGTAAGGACCCCAGAGCTGGATGCAGTGTTCCAGGTGGGGTCTCACCAGAGCAGAGCAGAGGGGCAGAATCCCCTCCCTCGCCCTGCTGCCCACGCTGCTTTGGATGCTGCCCAGGATCCCACTGGCTTTCTGAGCTGTGAGTGCACAGGCTGGGTCATGTTGAGTTTTTTATCAACCATCACCCCCAAGCAAGTCCTTCTCAGCAGGGCTACTGTCAATCACTTCTCCTTCCAACCTGTACGTGTGTCAGGTGTTGCCACAACCCAGGTACGGGACCTTGCACTTGGCCTTGTTGAACTTCATGGGGTTTGCACAGACCCACCTCTCCAGCCTGTCCAGGACCCTGTGGATGCCCCATCCCTTCCCTCCAGCATGTTGACTGTCCTGCACAGCTTGGTGTCAGTGGCAAACTTTCTGAGGATGTCCTGTCCATGTCAAAGATGTTGAACAGCATCAGCACCGGTACTGACCCCTGAGGGACACCACTGGTCACTGGTCTCCACACAGACAAGGAGCTGTTGACCACAACTCTTTGTGTGCGGCCATCCAGCCAGTTCTTTATCCACGAAGTGCTCCATCCATCAAATCCATGTCTCTCTGATTTGGAGACAAGGACAGTGTCACAAAATCAAGTTAACAAAACCTACAAATTTCTATATATTTTTCTGTGGCTAATCCCCTGAAGCTCTGCTTTACTCCTACAAACATTCATGCAGTCTCATGCACAAGTATCCTACCTCAGCGGCTTATGTACACACCCACCCTCTTCTGGGAGTGCAGACTTACCTGTTTACATGCATCTGCAGTGGCAGATGCGGGTACTCCAGCTTTATGTTGTGCTGCTCCACAAAATCCACTGTTCCACACAATCCACCGATCCGCATGCCAGGCACCCCACAAGGTCATGTAACACACTTGAGCTGTTGCTGCCTGTTGCATCCGTTTGTATTGAGTGTAGGTTTCTCACAGTGTTTTGCAGGGAAGCTGCTCCACGTGGCATAAGTCATGATGCTCAGAAGTTGCTTCTAGTGGTGTCAGACACTGCTGCTGTGTTACGAAGACCCCTCCTGGCCTACCACAATTTTTGATGCTGCTTTCGTTTTCTTTTCTAGTTTTTCTTTGTTGTTGATGGCCATTTTAAATAGATGTCATCATAGTTCCTTTCTCTTTCCTACTCAGAACAGTGATGGGTATCCTAGTCCCATTTACCTAGGCTGGTACCCTCTTACTCCAGCTGTATCAACTGGCATTATTCCAGGCCAATTACTAAAAGCAAAAGTCAGGATTATTCTGCCATATATGAGGTCCTAGTTGGAATTCTAAAGACTAATGTGAAGTACATGCTATATGTCAAGTGTACAGCTCAGCCACTGGCATGGGAAAATGTGTTAATAATTCCTACACAGATACCCAGGGTACTCTTTGAAGTATGTGCTTGTAGAGTTTAACTTTCCAAATGTAAATTTCTTACTGCTGTTCTCACTAGCTCATCTCCACCATGTGGTAATGTAGTGCTCAGTAGAATGCTTCTACCATTCTGCTTGCAGTGTAGGCACAGTCTAAATGTGCAGAAAAATTCTGTTTCCCAGTCTTCTTGGTCTGGATTGAAAGCAGTAATCCAACTGATACTAACAAAACCAGATCAGTTCAAGTTCATCCCTGTTGGTAGGACTGTTAATTTTTCTTGTTGGGTGAAGAAAACAAAACTGATCTTTGGTTTTGGATAGCTGTAGCCATATGAAGTATGACTACTTTGTATAAAGCTAACTTCATCTGTATGCAGATTTTTGATGGGATGCAAAAGCAATGCACAAGGGGAATTATTTCCTTTCCCTGACGCTGGCATGTTTTGCAGGTTCTTACTGAGACTGCCAAGAAGCTGGGGCTCCAGTGTCATTCCAAGGGGACAATGGTCACAATTGAAGGCCCACGTTTCAGCTCTCGAGCAGAAAGCTGTATGTTTCGCAGCTGGGGAGCTGATGTTATTAACATGACTACAGTGCCTGAAGTGATTCTTGCGAAGGAAGCTGGAATGAGTTACGCTAGTATTGCCATGGCAACAGATTATGACTGCTGGAAGGAACACGAAGAAGCAGTGAGTGAAACTTTTTTCCTCTGGTGTTGTCCTGAGGGATTTGGATGAGAACGTGTAGGTTTTAATAAGAGACGACATACTGTACTAAATCTGTTCTTACTTACATTAGTATCCCTGAGTTATTCTTGATGATCGTGAAAGTAAGAACAGAGTCAATTGTTGCTATCCCATTCATTTTCATAAACCTGCCTCACTACTAGCAAACCTTTTGTTTCCTGTTATCTGAATCAGGGGGTCTGTGAGTATGAAGCTCATGAATTCTGTGTATGACTTGTCTTCCTGTGATTGGTGTGGTGGTTTTTCTTTTGCAGCTCTGTGCAAAACAATGTATATGCTTTAGTTCTCCTTTTTGTTTCCAATACACAAGTATAAACCATACACACACAGAGGAAAGATGTGTACTATCTAAAAAGACTGTGTTATTCTAAGACTTCACTTTCACACTTCTGAGTTAAATTTATTTGAGTGTTTAGAATGCATGCCATCAAAATTGAGAGACACCACTCAGTTGTATTGTATTTCTAGGTTTCAGTGGATAAAGTTTTAAAGACGCTGAAAGGGAATGCAAATAAGGCTACAAGCATACTCCTTACTGCTATACCTCAGATAGGCTCCATGGAATGGACCAACACCCTGCACACTCTGAAAGTAAGTACGCAAGTGAGGCTGATGAGTACTGGGGGCAGTGTATGTCTATGCGCACATAACACAGGCGTGTGTTACAAGATGTGTCTGCTTAAATCAAAACATTTCAGAGTAAATGCTCCAAGAAACCAAACCCATTCAAGAAGGACAGATTCTACACAATTCTTACAAGTTTTATTGCCAAGATCTAGCTTCAGTTTTACAGGAAGTTTTGGAAAAGGTTAAAAAAATGGATAGCTATATATGGTTGATGAAGTGTTATCCTTCGTAAGACACAAATAAATGAGATACAAAGTAAGATACAAATACATGTGAGTATCCAAATGAAACCCTGATCTTGGATCTTAGCACAATGGAGAGTCAAGTGGAAGAGACTGAACCAAACCAAAAACATTATGCTCACTTTAATATGTAGAAGAGGAAAAGTCTGTTAGAAGGTATGGGTAATAACCAGTTTGAAATTGTTAGATTTCTGTTCTCCCATAGGTTTGAAGTCCAAAGTGCATGAAAAAATATGGAAAAGAAAAACATTTCCAAATGTATTGGTGAGGGAATTCTTAGGCAGAATTTTTCTTAGACAAGGTTTACTTATGTTTTTTCACAGGCATACTTGAGATTCATTTGTGGCTATAACAAAAAGGGGAAAAACAATGTTAAAACAGTTGGGATGTCTATCCAACTTGTCAACATGCTTTTTTTGACAGGGTTGAGATAAGGACCAGGAAAGATCATTCATCAAGCACTGTCATGAGTAAAACAGACTCAGCTTAGAGATATTAACTGAATTATTGCTAACAAAATCAGAGCAGGATAATGAGAAACAAAATAAACCCTAGAAAACGCCCTCCCCCTACCCCTTCCTCTTTGTACCTCTGCCTCCTACCTAAGCAGTGCAAGGAGACAGGGAATGGGGGTTACGGTCAGTTCATCCCACTGATTAGGGAGAGGAGTCGTTCTCCTGCTGCACCCTGGGGTCCCNATGTAGCCCCCCTACTACCAAAACTAGGCCATGCAAA
>VZRS01003129.1:8305-196917 GCA_013398055.1 Ifrita kowaldi
AAAAAAAGAAAGAAAGAAAAAAGAAATGTTAACAGTAATGGAAAGATAGCTTTTCACTCCAAAGCTCATGCATAAACCCTCTCCTCCCCCCACCCCCATTTTATAATTGCCACTATTGCTTTTAGAATGAACTCAGGTTTTAAAATAATCTCTTAGCAGTCAATTTCTAGGCAAAAGTACTTTGCAACATTATTTTTCCTTAAACATTCAAACTGGTTGGTGATATTGGTGGTAGGGCTGTGTATTAAGGGTAGAAATGAAGGCAAACTGAGCAAGAACTCTACCATGGGAAATCTTAATGCTTGTCACTTTCTGCAGTAAGACATTACAACCCTCACTCTACAGAGTATTTAGGGGTTTTTCAGTCTTTTTTTTCCCCCCTTAAGTCAACTAAAATCTCTCCATAGACTTCTGAATGGCTTGAATCATGTCTCATAACATTTCAAAAAGTCACATATGATACATAAAATAAAAATATACCTTGCAGCCTTTTTTTATTATTAAATTACCATAACTACTTTAAGTACCAAATATTTGATAAAAGTGTAGGTGGATACAGAGCATCATGTTTTTATCTTTTGATGTTTTACTCCTAAGCTATTAATATTACTGAAGTCTAACTTTAGCCTGCAACTTTGTGAATAAAGTGAAATCTGTACTTTTGTGATGCCTTTTTTAGTATACTATTTCTAAGAATAGTGCTTTGGAATGCATAAAAAATAAGGGTTTGTGTATGTATTTTGCTTAGAAAGTGAGGCCAAGTGAAGCCAAGACTCCATTAATATGTATTACAATCAGGATTCTGAATCAAGATGTGAAAAATCAACATGAATTCACTTCAAAATTGTACATAGGTTTGCATGGACACTTCAGAATCTGTTGTATTAAATGACTGAATCATCATTCACTTCCATGAATGTTTCTTCAATTCTAAGATTTCTACTGCAGAGAAAAATCTGACACATTTTTTAAAACTCCAATATATGCAAAAAAATTACATTTTTTCTCCACCCTCACCACTGTGAAACTGAGCTATGCAAATGATCTGAGTCCTTACAAACGAAGCATTGGTAGCAGTATGTAAATTACAAATGAAACCACAGGAAGGAATTGATCCTACTCTACAGATGGAGAACTGAGTCACAGTGTGAACGAAGAAAAAATTCTGAAATACTTCTAAGAAATATAAATGCCTGATTCCTTTTCATAAACTCTACAACACTTCTCTTTTTTTCTGAAAAGATCACATAAGATTAATGTTTTCCTAAATCCAGCTTAAAGGTAACTTACACATCTAGTTAATTTTACTTTGGAATTGGCAGCCCATAACTTCAACAGGTGCACTCTTCACTGGGTTAAAAACTGGCTGGCTGGCCGGGCAGGCTCAGAGAGTTGGTAGTGAATGGAGTTACATCCATTTGCCAGCCAGTCACCAGTGGTGTTTCCCAGGGCTCAGTGTTCAGTCCAGTCCTGTTTAATATCTATCAAAAATTTGGATAAGGGGATTCACTGCACCTCAGTAAGGTTGCAGACAACAGTAAGTTGGGTGGGAATGTTGATCTGTTGGACGGTAGGAAGGCTCTGCAGAAGCATCTGAACAGGCTGGATCAATGGGCTGAGGCCAATTGTATGAGGTTCAACAACAAAAGTGCAGGGTTCTGCACCTGGATGACAAAAACCCCTGCAGTGCTCCAGGCTGGGGGCAGAGTGGCTGGAAAGCTGCCCATCAGAAAAGAACCTGGGGGTGCTGATCATGAGCCAGTGTGTGCCCAGGCGCCTTGGAAGGCCCACGGCATCCTGGCTTGCATCAAAAGCAGTGTGTCTGTAAGGACCAGGGCAGTGACTGCCCCCCTTGCACTTGGCACAGCTGAGACCACACCTTGAGTCCTGTGTCCGGTTTTAGGCTCCCCACTCGGGAGGTGTTGGAGTGTAGAGAGAAAGGCAATGGAGCTCGTGAAGGATCTAGAGACTAAAGTCATATAAGGAGTGGCTGAAGGAACTGGGGGTGTTTAGCCTGGAGAATAGGAGGCTCAGAGGGAACTTTATTTTCTAGAACTACCTGAAAGGAGATTGTAGTGAGGTGGGGGTCAGCCTCTTCTCCCAGGTAACTAGGGATAGGACAAGGCAACACAGCCACAAGCTGTGCCAGGAAGATGTTCAGGCTGGACATCATGAAGACTTTTTTCAGTGAAAGGGCACTGAAGCACTGAAACAGATAGCACAGGGGATCGTCATCCCTGGAAGTGTTCGAGAAATGATGGCATTAACCACTAATTGACATGGTGGTGTTCAGTCAAAGATTGGTCTTGATGAACTTGAAGGTCTCGTCCAACCTTAATGATGCTATCCTATGATTCTATTTTATTCTGTTCTGTTCTGTTCTATTCCACGATTTACTACAGAGATTGTGCTATGTGTGGAGATTAGCCAAACTCACATTATTTGCAACATCAGAATTGTAGCATGAACTGCTCTGAACAGGATAAAAATAAAAAAGATTATTTCTGTTTCATTTGACAAGTGAGAACTTTTCATTTATTTGTTAGTATTATTTAACAAAAGAGAAAGTAAGTAAATAAAGAATTGGGAATATTTCCACAGGGACTTGAAACTACTAGGCAACAAATTGTATGAATATAGTAAGTTACAGGAAAAGACCCTTATTAGCTTTCCTACCACTTTCCCATCCTCCCTTTAAGCTGAGAATATTACTTATGGGTCTCTTTCACGTGTTTTTTATACCAAATTCTGAAGAAAGAGGAAAGACAAAGAAAATCAAAGTTTGTCTTCTAGAATTTTTCATATCCTATTTCACATTATGAAATAGCTGAAAATAGCCTAAAAATTACTTACACAGTTTTATATACTATTGTAGATACATGCGGGATACATTTTTTGCATATGAATTCAGTTAACATATTGCAGAAGAGAGCAGATTTTGTTTATAAGTGCCAATAACCAAGTAAATGGTTCAGCACTGTTTTACTAGCTCCTTTCATTAGATGAACTTTTAGTTTCTCTAATCTTACAAACCCCAATACTACCCAGACCTACCCAGGCTGTTATTATGTAAGCCATAACTTCACGAGCAAAATTAGTCCTTGTCCTAAATATTTTAAAAATGTTGTGTGTGGGGTTTTTTGTTTGTTTGTTCTTGTTTGGTTGGTTTATTTTGGTTTGGGTTTGTTTGGTGGGGAGTGGGGGTTTTTTGTTTAGAATGAACTTAAGCAACTTCCTGTAATATGTGAACTTCACATCTCATTCATTTAATCCTGATTCAAATATCCTAACTGGGACAAAATAAAATAAGGTGTGATGAGTATGTGAAAACCCATATGGCTGCAAAAACTGTAGAGTGATACACATGCTTCCTAGTTGTGCTGCATAAGGTAGTACAATCCTACTCTTTACTCTTTGAAAAGATAATGACCAAATAGATAGAAACGCAGAGAAAGCCTTCTTCCCTTGTCTGATTCCATTTGGTCAAGGGAGCTACTGCAAGAGTGCCAGACTATTGTCAAAATGTTATTTTGAGCTGAGGTTTAGTCTAGTAGCTGATCTACACTGACATTAGGCACTAGCTAGCAAGAGTACTAGCATGTTCAGGAACTTGTAATCCCTTGTCCTGCCATGGCTATAAGAACTATGAGCCGAAATACAACTACCATTCAGAAAACAGCACTGTTCTCAAAATGTTTAGAGAAAAATACATTCTGAATAAACTGTGCAAGCCAAAGAGATACCTGGGTTTATAGCAATGCAGAAGAGATGTAAAGGAAGGAAGAATACACTCCATGTATTTCAATTAATATCACTGTTAAGAGTAAAACCATATTTTTTTTTTCCACCGACTTGTGGAGTTTTTGAAGTGTTACAGGGTACAGAGAAGAAATATGTTCAAACATGCATGGAAAACAATCCAAAACAAACCAAAAATTAAACATACCCAAATCTTATTCACCAGTAATCTTGAGATACACCTAGCCATGTAACACTTTTCTTTTTCTAATATCATCGTATTTAGTATGTCTCTGTTTCAAACCAGATCATTTTCCTGCATTTTTTGCTCATCCTTGGGCAATTTCTTTAATACTCCATAAAATGAATATTGTGGAATAAAAGTAAAAAGAACATAAAAATCTTGCTTTGCTCAGTGAATTCTTAAATCTCACTTCCCTTCCTACAGTTTTCTTTTCTTTCTTACATAAAATCTTTCTTTTTTAATTTAATGCTTCTCATGTGTTAAAAGAAGTGTTAGTTTTGAGTAAGGAAGTCAACTTTCAAAATTGTCTTAAAACAGAATGCAAAATCGTCAGCTTGTGTGTGGAACTCAGATAACCAGGTGCCAAACTTTCTCCACAACACCCAGCACAAAAATGAATGAAGAAGTGCCTTCAGCTGCTCAGAGTTACTGCCGGTGATTTTCATGCCCAGCCTGCTGAGCTTTATGTATGATTGCAGCAGAAGTATGCAAAACTAAAGCACCCATTTGCATTTAGAACCAAAGCGTGCCTTTTCATAAGTCTTTGCCTTGGCATTTTACTGCCTAATGTGTACACAGACATGTCATCTGAGCATATCAAAACTCACAAGTTGAAAAGGATAGGCATGCATTTTGAGGCTGAGCTGTTTCTCAATACCTCAGCTGATTTTAGGGGATGAAAAGGGGCAAGGTAACTGCACTTAGAGGAGTACAGAACATCATGTGCCGGACAGTACAACGTTTAGGCAGATTCTGGGCTACATATTTTCTTCCCTGATTTCTTACTAACAAGCACACATTAACATTCAGGGATAACCTGACTGATCTGGCACGTAAGGCTCAGTGATTGAAGTCCACTTAACCTGCATACACAGTTATGAATGAACTTGAACTTCAATTCAATTTATTATCCAGAAGAAGGTGCATTTGCCTGATAGCCACTGTGGTTCAGCTGTTCACTTCTATCCTAGACAATGTTCTCTGCAGGGTTGGCAGGGAGGGTATTTCAGCACTGGGCAAAGCTCGCGGTTCCCTGGAGTCAAAATGAAAAGCTAAGGACATCCGGAGGTTTGGGAGGTGCCCCTCAGAATGGGGAATCACCTTTGGGTATGTCAGAGTATATCAGGTTTGGGTGAAGGGCAGTCAATTTTCTCCACAGCAGACCAGTGGTGTGCTTTGCATTGGTAGCTGGAAAGGTGTTGACAATGCACCAGTTTTATGGCTACTGCCAAGCAGTGCTGGCACAGCATCAGCACTGTCATTCCAACATTCCCCACACTCACCAGTAGGCTGGTGGGCAAGATCTTGGGAGGACACATAGCCAGAACAGCTGATCCAAACTCACCAAACAGATATTCCATGCCATAGGGTGCCTGCTCAGATATAAAAGCTATGACAAAGGCAGAGGGATGAAGTTAGGGAGTGGACATTCATTATTTACAGCCTTTGCCTTCTGAAGCAACTGCTGCTTGAACTGAAGCCTTGCTTCCCAGGAAGTGGCCACGCACCTCCATAAGGAATAAAATCTTCTGGTTTTTCACTTTGCTTGGCATGCATGTGACTTTCAGTTTTGCTTTTGTAAACTGCTCTTATCTTGAACCACAAGGTTTTCTCCATCTTATTCTCTCGTCCCATCCTGCTGAAGAGGGGGTGATAGACTGGCTTGGTGGGCACCTGGCACTAGCCAAGGACTACCTACCATACAGAGGAAAGTCAAAAATAGTAGGAAAATTAGAGAAAAGGTCTAATGCTGCAGAGAAAAAAGTCTGAACTCTTGTGACAAAACATGACAGTATGTAGGTATAAAAATTATTAACAGATTAGACCATTTGATCAGGTCGACAATTTTTAATGTAGTCCAACAGCTATTTCACGGAGCAGTTCTTAGGACAAATATTCAGTAGTGAAAAGTCCAGTTCAGTTCCTTAACTTGAATGATTACAGAAACAATAAATGTCAATTATTTGGTCCACTGTATAGCACTGAAATCAGGATACTCCAGGAACAAATACCATGACTACAAAACCATACTAAAAATGAAAGTTAATTCAGCAGTTCTCAGATCACTGAAGACCCTGACTGATTAAGTATTGCTCATTGTGGTACTCCTAAATGTTCTCCCTCTAGGATAGGCACATTTCTCCCACATCTTTGCCCAAAAACTTTAAACGAGCAAACTGAAGGAGCCACATTGAATTTGGCTGTTGAACAAAAAGACTACCAACTTTTCATCACTTGTATTTCAAACGTGCTAAGCAGTACATTTTGCAAGAAGCCTAAGATGGGTGTTTTTTCCTTGAAAAAGGATGATTCACATTACACATATTATGATATTTCAAGGGTGAACATAATTCATTTGTTGTGACATCTATGGATGATTACCAGCTCTCAACAGGTGTTAAGGGCACCAGAGAATTAGCCCATTGCTTTGCAACATCATTCAGTCAACTTCTTTCAAAAGGGAAACATAACTGAACTTTATATTGCTTTAAGATGAAACTGATGCACCAGACTAGGGAAAAAACCTCAACACAATAACACAAAAAACCACCACCACCGATAGGTGAAGGTTCCAAAGATTAAAGAATATATAGGGAAGAAAAACCTGTTATGGGACCCTATTAAGTATATATGTCCTTGTTCAAAAACATAGTTACATGTATTCCAAAATGCCAAGTCATTCCCATATTTTAGGGGTATTAAACTGTTGAGGAATCCATTCAGTGTAGGTAACTGGGTGAGCAGCGGCAGTGGGAGCTGCAGATTGAGCTCTGGGTGGGAACCCCAGGCTGTGAAAAGCTGACCTTTTGCGTAAGAAAGGTCACAGGGACCTTGCCAAGCATTCACACATTAAAAGTAGGAAACAGAGATTTTTCTAAGGTGTCCTATGTCTTTTACTGTTCAAAAAATTTAAATTTCCTTGAAAACTATTTCAGCACATTTTTACTTTTTAAAAGGATAGTGTAAAAATATGTTGCAGCAATGTAAGAAAGCTTAGTTTTAGTATTTTTATATAAACATGATTTTCAATTTCATATTGTTTTCTAACTGCACATGTAGAAAGCTATGAAGAAAAAATACTTATTTAAATTTTTCATGGTTTTTTTTAATAATATTTTTTAATAATACATGATCTTGTAAACCTACTAGTGTTACATAATTTTAACTTAATAATATGTGCTTTCTGAATAGTACCACCTCAGCCAAAGACATTTAGATAATTATTTTTTAAATTAACTTCAGGATCCATCTTTTATTTGGAACTTACATTTTTACCGCAATATATATTTTCACATTTTTTGCTATTTAGTACAAAGCCAAATGAGACTAAAGTTTAGATTCCCATTCAAACGTGGCACTTTAAAACATCCTCCTCATAATAATACAGGTTTTGTCAAAGAAAATGCAGAATATTTTTCAGCATAAGTCATTAAGAACCTCAAAATCACACAGTGAAGTCAAGATGAAATATACCAACAGAAACCTTTACAGCTGACAAGGCTCTTAGAAACAAAAGCTCATACTCTCATTACCTGCCCCCATCTTAAAGAGTTCCAAATAGAATCAGTGGGTAAAATCAGACTCACCTTCTGAATAGTTATGATTCCCTCCTGGGTGTCTTTGTCAACAGAAATTTTGAATACTCCCAAACCATCACCATCCACAATCTTGTACTCCATTTCAGCATTAGGTCCAACATCTGCATCTGCAGCTTTTATTCTGGCTACCACAGAAGCCACTGGCAAAGACTCTGGGACATTATACTGATATGATCCTGCAAAATTATAAAATTTAATTAATTCAGAGCCTTCTGGGACTGAAAGCCAAAAAAAAAAGAAATCTAGCTTTCTTAAATCTACCTTCCTTTAAATCATGTGCCTGAACATTTACTCAGGCTACAAGAATCTATTCTTCAGTTTTGAAATAGAATTGCCATTTTTGCTAGGTTTTCTTTGTGATAGACTCTCAATACAACAGGCATAACTTCTTCACGTGACAAGAGAAGTATAAGGCAAAGATGCAAAAATATAATTCAAAACTTAACTGCAAATCATGATGTGATTCCCTGATAATGCAGAGACTCTTTTACTTTGTTTTTCAGAAAAGAGGAAAGAAAAGCAAGTAAGTAAAATAATATTAATATAAAATCTTATTATTTTATAGCTTGTCTCTTGATTGGGCAGTTCATAGTCTGAATATCACTAGAAACTAATACGTATTCATTTCTATAACAGTAAGTGCACCGTCTTGAAAATTCTAGCTTTTTATTCAAGTACAAAATGATATATATGCTGTCAAAAGGGTATCAGAGTGCATTCTGTAGCCAATAACACCCTCACCTTCAAAAACAACTTCAGTTATTCTATTATTATTTCAATCAGTTGGTGGCTTGAAATAACAGGAAATCTATTATGTACAGATCTATTTTTTCCATCGTTGGAGGTGAGGCTGGAGCCAACATGAATATATCCTTCACATTACTTTATTCTATGTTACCAAGTAATTTTTTTTATTAAGAAAAAAGCACCCCAGACAGAATGCGATGAATAAACTCTTCAGGTTTGAACATACAACCGTGGGCTCCTTTCTTTGGTTTGGATGAGAGCCACCTTGGCCAAAGAAATCAAATGGAGGGAAGGTGACATTCCAGCTCTTTTGTGATTAATTCTTTAGGAAACACTGTAAGCATGTGGAAATGCCAAAGGAATATGAGGGATTAAGGGTCAAGCTAAGGAATCCGGAAGTTGAACTGGCAAGACCCAAGTATCTATTAGGATATATTTTTTTGTGTATTTATTCATAGAGAGGAAGTAAAATACATTAATAAATGTCCCTGCTCTACACCATTTCAACTGATGTGGTCTGCATGAGGTAAAGAAAAACAATGCTTACTAAATAAAAATAAAAATAATAATAATAACAACAACAACAACAACAACAACAACAACTTGCAGTCAGTGTTTATCAAAGTACTTAACATGGACAATAAGCACTTTTTGTTTAGAAACAGCACAGTGTATAAAGAAAATAGCAGTGTTTAGGAATAACATAACAAGTCATGTATTTACAAAGTAACTTACTGCGTGGAAAGCGGGGCGGGTTGTCATTAACATCGGTCAGGGTGACAGTCACAGATGTAGTCCCTGACAATCCACCATTCTGCCCCACCATGTCCTTTGCTTGGATAACTAAGAGGTACTGGTCCTTGGCTTCTCTGTCCATATTTGGAAGGGCAGTCTTGATAACACCTGCAGAAAGACAAGGTGTCAAGGATTGCACAAGGAAAAATACGCTACTGTGAAAGATCAGTTTGTCTTTAAAAGGTAACAGCAGATCAGTGGTTGCAGCAAGAGTGGAATGAATTAATTCCAACACTAACATCACAGGTTTTGACTAGGAGTTGCATTGATATACCATAAGCTTACTTTAAATACTCACCAAAACCCACCAATTTTTATTTACTCCTAGATTCACTGGATAATGTTGTGCATGACTGTTTTCCAAATACCTTCTCCCTGAACTAGACTTCATAATGTCTTGGGTAACACTCCCTTCCCTGGAAGATCTAATGTCCTGTATTTGATTTCCCACTCTTTTAGAGCTAGGAAGAGCAGAATATTCTGCATTCATTTTTAAGATTCTAAGGTCAAGATTAATTTCACTATCTTTTGAATACCCATTCAACATATTAACTCCTACCAATACTGTTAACATGCCACAGTTGCAGATATATGAAATTATCTCATTTTACCATATATTGAACAATATCCTCTTCTAAATCATTGGCATAATGAAGAGGTGGGTTTTTTTTAAATTAAATACTTAAATATCCAAAGTAGTTTTTGTTATGTCCGTTTGATGACCTGCATAATTAATTGATTAATTAATTGATGTGAAATGAAAACTACAAGAAAATTCAGTGTTTCTTTGTTTCAGCTATGCTGATATGCATCAAAAAATAAATATGCCTTCTGAAAATATGATGATTTTATGAATATTTCATGCTCAGAACATAGTACAGCTGCTAACCCTGATTTCCAGAGAGGCAGCCGTTTACTCCACCAGCACTTAGTGTCAGCAGTAAAAGAAACATAAACAAGCTAAATAAAGAAGAGGCACATTGGGACACATATCTCTTCATCTGCTATTTGTTGAATGTTTGCTTAGAGTTTTATTTCTTTTTTCCCTTATGAATGCTGGACTTGCCATTAATCACGTCTGGGTTGAAACACTTATTTCACAGACTGCCTGGCACTATTTCACCCATTTTACAAGACACATTAAAACACAAAAATACACAATTTCATAGTGTTATTGTTTCTACCTTGCTTTTCTTGGCCTGCTTGTTTTTCTGTCATAGTTAAATTACCAGGCAAACTTACCCAATCATTTGGAAGCAAACTGTCATGCACACAGGAAATCTGACTATCACATCAAAGTGATGAAAATGTACGCAAACGTTTCAGTCTGAATTCTTAAAGATTTTGATTTAGCAGAAACTACCATATTATTGTTCAAGGGCTGTCTGCAGTCATTATGACAACATACATGGTACAGAAATACACATGGAGAGGGAAAAAGAGAAACAGAGAGAAAACCACTATAAATCATACTCATTGGAGGGAAAAGAACAGTGCTATATATCCCTGCTGAGCATGGATCTCTTGCAATATGAAGATAATTATAGAACTTATTTCTGCAAATTTAGATGTTGCTAAACATTTTCTGGTCATAGCGTTGGGACTCAGGTCTGATTCACATCACAGATTTTATATGACAAAAAGGGTAAATATATTTTTTCTCTTTTGTCTCATCTTGGCTATATCCAAGATGAAGATTATAACTCTTCTCCTTGTAGGTGTAAGTGAAGGCTCAAGCACTAAACTGAAATGGGCAGAGCAAGAACCTACTTTCCTGCTTTATGAAATGATACAGCAGAATGAGAAATATTTATTGAACCAACAGAGCATTAAAGGTTGCATTTCGTTGTGGCTTAAAAATACTCACAAAATTTCAAGAAAATTGTAAAAACAAAATTTCACCAGTAATATGCCTTGAAAGTGGCAGCAAAATGTTACATCTGATAAGCGTAGGAAGCACAGTGTTTTCTTCTTCAAATTAATAAAGGAGGGATTAATTTCCCACAACAAAACTTCAGTTTGAAAAGTAGAATGGAGAGTAATTGTGCGTTAAATCTATTCCTATGGAATCTGGCTATGTGACATTTAGATATTTCTGAAATCTGCAAAAAAATGCTCAAAGTATTTTGAAATTTTCACTGATAAGAGAGACAACAACAGGCAGCAGACCAAGCAGCTGGTAGATTGAAAAGACAAGAATTTCTATTCCAGCAAAGTCTGTTTATTACATAGCTCAGATGTGTGGTTTTCGTAATGTATTCTAAAGAATAAGGGATTAAAAGACCAACAAAACTCATATGCATTCAGTTAACTGAGAGGTCATATTAGCAAGTCCCTAGCAAGTTTTAATGCACATTTTCCTTTTTTTCTTATCATTACTGTAAAGGATTTATGTAAAGTTACCTGTTTTGGGCTCCACAGAGAAGTAAGGCTGTCCTTGCAATATGCTGTAAACCACTCGAGCACTGTTGCCATAAGTAGGATCATCCGCATCAGTGGCTGTCACTTGAACCACAGAAGTACCTGTAAAGTGTTTGAGGCACTATTGTACATGAAAGATACAAACATCTGAACTACACTTGCTCAAGATGCTGTGCCAGTATATATCTGGAACAGTGTGAGGTGGCTTTTTCACAGGCATTCATCATTTCCATGCTGACTCTGTTTAGTGTATCAGGTTCTTCTTGTAAATTAGTATTATCAGCTATTACAGAATTCCATCTTCCCAAATAGTCACAGTCTTTGACTCACAGCAGTAAAAACCATCTCACTCAGTAGCTCCTACTCTCTGTCTCTGCCTTTGCTTGGTGAACGATAGGTGAGCAAAATTTCTGTAATGATGGTGAATCCTGAAATCTGCTTAAGCACAAAATATAGTAGTAGTTTTCCTTTTGAGAGAAGTCTGCATGCTGAAATTGTAATGACTCATTAGAAATTTGAACATACATACATATATAGGTTTTACAAATTTTCAAAAATGTACACAAAATTATTGTTAGCCTATAAAATTATTTACTGCTTCATAAAGACATGGCTGAAGAGTTTCTTTTTCAGCTCAGACAAAACCTGTCTCTATATTCATTTAAAAAGTACTAAGTTCCTTCAATAATCTGCAATATCAGTTGTGGTAATCTATTGCATAAAGATTCCTTGAGCAAGAAATGTCTCTATGTTGACAGGAATAAGAAAGCAAAACTTCTAACTGGCTTGCAAGAAGGGTATATTTTGTGAGGACCTCATTCTGCATCCAGCTCCTATTCATTATGTTCTCCATGTCAGTTCCCATTTGTTTTGTTCTCTACAACAGCTTCCATGGTGTATGCTGAGAGCAGAATAAAATAACACTGGCCTTGGCCATGGTCAGCACCCTTTGACAGACAGAAAGGATTATTTTTTCTCACTGGCAGATTGTTTGGAACATTCAGACCTTCCATTCAACTGCCCAGGGACCCATTTGGAGGTGAGATTGCAAATTAATATTGTAGCAATTTGGCAGATGCCCAGTAAAGGTCTTCAAGAGAGGATTGGATTGCTTCACAGACTGGATTTAGACACACGATTAGAGAAAAGCATTTGTTAAACACAGTGTTCATTTTCTGAAAAAACACGTTTTTGACTTGTAAACATAAGACCAGCAAGTCTTGAAAACACTTTTTAAGAACGAGCTGCAATAGCAAGAGCCCAGGGTGAGCTTAACATAAATTGTATTCTGGTCAGTTTCACTTGGATTTTTCAGGAAATGGGAGAAATTTCTGAAATTTTTTGTATCTGAATTAGTACATCTCCCATCCATTTCCCTCATCTTTTCCATTCTCAGTTAAGTAGAATATCATAAATGGAACCTGGAACTAGGATGAAGGTTTGAAGAGAGGATTAAGCGCAGCCCTCCATAAAATGGAACAGATTACAAAGAATGGGTCTTGCTTGTAAGAATTCTGACCAGAAATGATAATTCATAAGATAAATTTATTCAGTTAGGTTATGGCCTAGCCAGCCCACATTCCTGATCTCTATTCCTGAAGTATCCATGACAAAGTAGTATGATTGCAATTCTATTTAAATTCAATTTTTCTCTCTTTGTGACTTGTCCAATATTTTTGGACAAGGAAAAGGTTCTTCTCAACCTGAAATTTCACATGCAACTATTAAGGAGATGGAAAGTTTAAAAAGAAAATTGGTAGTTAATCCATCAAGTCATTTATCAGTTATGGGACTTATAATACATCCATTTTCTGTTCACCAGTAACTAAGAGTTTTGATTCAGTATGTCAAACTGATTTTACAGATTATTCTATAATGTAATATCATACAAGGACCTATTTTAGACTTGCCAAAGTCTATCCAGCTTTTGAGAACAAGGGTATCATAATGATTGTTTGACATCCTGTGTTCTTTGTGAAAGCCAGGCTTACCACATTTACAAAGTCACTAAGCCCTGCCAATGAAGTTTACAATCTCTGCAAATATTGGCATGAGTGCTGATAAACCTCACACACAGTTACGTCTTTGCCCCCTGCTCTTGCTGCTTTCAAGGGCTCCAGACCAATACAAGATCAAAGAAATTACAAGCTCTGCAATCTCAGCACAGACATTTTCAAAATGCTGCAAGTTTAGAAGTGCTTGTTTGCTGTAAAATCTATTGATGTAGCAAACAAACCCTCTACATTCCATGAGATGAATAAAGTCATTATCTGAATCTAATTGTCTCTCTCCTAAAATAAATGGATCGTTCAGAAAAGGATGGTTTTTAAGTAGAAATTCTAACACCAAATCTTTCTGCAATAATCCCATTTAAATGTAATTAGTAACTAAAAAACAATGATACTTTTCCAGTCCCTCTGTGCTAAGGAAAAGATCTGAAACTTCTGCTATTGTCATTGCACACGAACAAAATTGAGCTTCTGAAGTCCCATGCTGAGAGGGAGATTTCTGCACAACATTTTTTTTTAAGAATATGCAAGATAACAGAAGGTATTCTAACTATGTGAAAAGTTCTATGTGTAGGAAATCTGTTCCACGGAAACATAATGTGCAGAAAGATCTGTATTTGAGGATTTCCAGAAGAAGCAGATTGCTCTTGAAGAACAGGAATTCTGTCAGAGTATGGTAATTGCCACACATTGCTGTCCTAATCTTCTGCAATGGACTGATGTCAAATTAAAATATGTAATTCTCTTTGAAAAAAAAAAACCCCAAACATAAAACTGTTGGGATACTCATGGATAGTAAATAAATCTAAAGGGTGAGGAAAAATGGTTAGTTTCATTGTAGTTCCTAGTACATCATCTTAGCAGAATTTGTGTTCCTGCACTGAAATTAAGTCTTCCTTGTATCCCTAAAAGCTCTGCCTTAGCTTCTAATACAGACAGTCAGCTGTCATACATGCATCCAAGATTAGGACTTACAGGTGACGTGGACAGTCAACAAAAGGTACCACACCTTTACTCCATCCAACAAAATGAGTGTTCCAATAAATCCTGTTTAGTCACCATTGTTCAGAGCCCTGGAGCACAAGTGTAGACAGGACACTGACCCTGCCCCAAACTTTCAGTAGTGACTTTATATAAAATGCACCTTCACAACTATAACTTAAAATATTTCTTACAGTTTGTGTATTTGATACGGGTTGAAAAAAAAAAAAAGGGTTATTTATTTCAAAAATATCTTTCTCTTTTAGATATGGATTCCTCTACAATTATTTTCCTCTACAGCTATGTCTTTTTAACAAAGCTTGGATATCAGTTCATTAAAAAGAATTCTACAGGTAGGAATTTCATAAACTTTTTCAGCAATTGTAGCAAGTACTGAGAAAAAATCTGTGCTGCTTATCAAAGTGTTCCACGTATTTCTTTTTTTGATAATAGCTAGTAACAGACTTAACTCTGTGTGATTGGCACAGATTTCTGCTTTTATTTTGCAGAATGTTTAAGATAATTTTTAACATAATCTTTAATATATATTGGTAGAGATTACAAAATTATAGTAATCTTAGAACTTGACCTATTTATACTGATATTAGTGTGAAAGGACGGGATGATCTTTGCAGAGAAGACCTTGAATTTAGAATGTTATTTGTACTTAAATTTACCCAAGTCAAGACTCAACAATGTTCCTGACATGCTGCAGAGATTAACCTTTTCTGTGATAGGAAGAGAAAAAATTAAACTGGTTGCTGAAATTTATTTTGAGTTGGAGATCCTTCGAAGGGATCCATTTTGAATCTCCAAGTGTATTATTTTAGAAACCTCTACAGAGCTTTTTAGAAAGCTTGCTAATGACTTGCAATATTTTATCCAAGTTTTGAAATAATGTTTTATGAGAAATGATTCTGTGACTTCTGTTTTAATATCGGTGAGATCATTCAAAATTCTAAAACTAGATTAATGTAAAAAGTGCCTGATTTTGAAACTGCATAAACTCTTATCAGCTGAATTTTAGCCACATTAACAAATTAAAAATAGAGCTTTAAGGCAGTCAGTTATTAAAAGGATTAATTGATCTCAATTAACAATGTGTACTATGTCTACCACACAAAACAATTGCATGATGGCATCACATTTCTACATGGTGTCAGCTGCTACAAAAAACATTAAACACCTTTACTATCAAGTTTTTCATAATTTCTGCCTAATCCTTACGTGCAACCATCCAGACTAGTTCTGCTCAGTACCATCTGATATTTCTGTGCTTCTGCCACTGGCCCTCACCCACAGCAATGCCTCCACAGACTTTTCCCTCCAGGAGTGTGAAGGGGGAGAGCCAGAACCCTCCTCACCTCCGCCCTCCCCTCCCACAGCTTCGTTATGTTGCCTTCACTCGGGGACAAAACTCAAGACTGGCCCCAGCTAAACAGCAAGGTCAGATAAAAGGAAGCAGAAGTGGCTTGTGCCTGGAGAAAGACACTTCCTCTTCATTCCGGTTCTCAAAACCCACTGCACACTGTATCAAAGATTTAAGCATGATACAATGCTTTTGCTTTCTTTCCTTTGTTGTAGAATTCAGGTATTTCCATCCATCTCAATCAGGGGTAATAAACATGGCAAGAGAGATATTTGTTGTGGTGGGTAACAAGCAAAACTGTTGATATGGCTGGAGATGAGAAAAGATTAAAAAAACTAAAACTGTGCTGGGTATGGGAATTCTCATTCCCACTTCCCTTGGCTATAACTCAAACAGACCAGTATGTTTTTGTTTGAAATATAATTCTGCTCAACTTTTTAAGTACCAGACATACTTTAAAAAATATATGATAAAAACAAACCCTTACGATTTTCAGATAAGCCATATCTTTGGGGGTTTTGCCATGAATAGATTTACAAGCCATCAAGATATTTACCCTGTTCAGGATAATCAATATAATTGGGCCTGACCCAAATATAATTTTAACCTGACCCAAAGTCATTTCAAATAAAAGAAGAGATTGACTTCAATTAGCCTTAGATAATGTCCGAAAATATTTGTCAAATAAAATACAGAACCATTATACTTGCATAACCAGCCTGTAGGTTAAAGGTTATAGTTTTCCTAGCTTTATAGTTAATTTGGGTTTATAATACTATGATCTCTTTCATTTCCTTTAATATCCAATTAAAAATCCTTGTCATGGATATAATTTTAAACTAAATAGGAGAGAGATACTTTGTATCTCCTTAATATTTCATGGATGCTCTAGGTGATTAATTAAAAATTATGTTATATGAATAAAGTATGAATTGCTGTAACTATGTAAGACAAAGTGCGGCAAAGTGCGGCAAAGTGTGACAAAGGAATTTCATGGTAATCCTTAACTCTGTGACAATGCAGTAGGTGTGTGATACTAACCATGAAGACGTTTAAAATGTGCAGTTTCAGGAAGTTCATGAATCTGAAACCACCCTTAGTTGACACAAATCTCAGAGAGTGCCCAAGTCTCAGTTAATTATTTTGCATAATACTTCACCTCATTTGAAAATACATTTGGTGTTGTATGGTCCATATGGGAGAGAATTCCTTTTACTCATTTATGATTTAAAGATTCAACAAAATATGCAAAAGCAGCTCATTTTGAAAAATAGTCCTTGTATCCTCCACTGCACACAGTGCACTCCCCATAGATTGATTTCCAATATATTTTTGGAACAAATGGAGCAGAGGTAGGAGTAGAAGCATGGATTTGTATGTGTACGCAAACCTCGTATATCTGTAGTAGTTGTCAGTATATCAATATGCTAGTGCAAGAAAAGACAGAGGTAATAAATGCAAAAGAGAAACACGGAGACAATTTCTTTTCAGTTCATAAGGCAAAAGTGAAAAAAAAATCTAACAGCTGCTGCAAGCTACATCTGACTTAAATAATCTTATTCTAAAACAAAAGGACAACTTAATTTAAAAAAAATATATATTTTAACACAACATATTTTTGAAGTGGATGATTTAGGTTTTACAGTCTTAGATTATCTGTTGTCTAGATTTTTTCAGCGTTCGGAAGTAACAAGTTCTCAGCAATGTGTCACAACTTCATCTCCTTCCTGTTACTCCGCAAAAGCTGTGGTGCCTGTCTTTCTTCCAAGGCTAATATTGCCTCTTCAGTCATCCACATAGTGCTTGAGTGACAATGAGCAAATGCCAAGTATCAACGAGAAATAGTGCCTATGCTCACTGCTTAGTAAAATAAATGTATAGAAAACGCATTAGCAATGTTTCACTTATCTTCTATTGACTCCTAAGCTGAGTTTCAAATATATAACCAATGTTTACTACTGATTGCTGCAGGGCACTTAGGTAGGGAAGATTCTTTTTCTCTCTCTAGCTCCAATTTAGATGCATTGGTTAACATTCAAAAACACAGGAAATCATATTGAGGAAACTATAGCAAATTTTAAGCACAGTCCTGATGTAAGAGTACCACATTTTAATATGGTTTAAAATCAGTTGAGCAAAGAAAATATTTATTTCAATCACCAGAGAACTCAAGCTGAAGTGAGCCTTCCCATATACATATTTCTAGTAAAGTAAATTAAGTTCTTGTCTTTTTTTTTTTTTTCTTTTTTTTTGCTTGCATTTATTATTTCATCTTAGATAACATTTACCAAAACATCTCTGGGCAAAGCCTTAGTCTAGTTTGAAAGAGTCAGCTATCAAAGGAACAGAGGCACCTGACAACAGATGAGCATTTGGTCTCTTTAAAATGAAGAGATAGTGGATTTGATTTTGAAATCCTTCCCTAATTCAACCTCAGGAAAAATAAGCATTTCTTAGTTTCCAACGAAGCGTCTGAAGCCTCTAAAATCCATTCTTCTCTGATTCCACTAGAATTTTGAACTATGTCAAATTGTACCCCAGTTCCTGCTGCTTGCATATATTCCCCAGAAAATGGGATTTCAATGTAGAAAAAATATCCAATAAACTATTACTAAAATGTGCAAAACTTACAAACAAAAATTATGCTATTCACTAGCAGGAAATTTGAAGAGTTTGTTGCAAACAGACCGTATCTGAATGAAATTATAAATTATCACCTCTGAGTACCCTAACATAGGTGTGAAACTTATTACTGTTAATGGGAATTATAAAACAAAGCCTCTGGGTACTGGAATGAGAAATACACGATAAAATGGTTATCTGAATCCTTGCATAGCTATTTGAGTTTCACAACATTTTTGAAAGGGTAAATACTTAATCTAGCATGTTATTTCCAGTTAAGTCTTGAAATATCTAACTGTTGCAGGTGCCTCATAGATAATTAAGTAGCTTAGTGTGAAACAGTAAAAAATAATGAAACTTTTAAAAAGGAAATAGGAACAAATTTCCCACAACACCCACAGTGTGTTTTGCACTTACCTACAGGAGACATCTCAGGAACTCCAGCAGTGTAGGGACCATCCAGAAATTTTGGCTCATTGTCATTGATGTCCTGAATCTTAATGACGAACTCAGACTCTGGCTCCACGGGTTTATTAGTCAGCCTATCTAGTGCTTGTGCTCGGAGCGTGTAGTAGGCCTGCTCTTCTCGATCCAGCCTCTTTGTAGCATGAATATCCCCCGTGTTCTCATCAATAATGAAAATGGAACTTGCCCCTTCGCCTGACAAGATGTATTTGATGGAACCATCGCCTTTATCAACATCAGAGTGAAGCTGGTGAAAAATTGATGAGAGATGAGATTAACTTACAAGACAGTCAGTGGCATGGAGATATGTAAAAATAATTCCGATGTTGAGCAGGAGTATATATGGAATTTTATTGTTCCTGGAAAGATAAGCTGAATGTTTATCACACACAGCATGTGAGGGACCATTAGAATCTGTAAATTTGCTCCTTTAAGCAAGAAAACTTCATTCTTTCCTGCAAGCAATCTCACCCTTCTCATGCTAGATTTTTACATAGGCAAACACATGCACACATATGATCATAACCGTGACTTTATTCCTACCTGAATTTAACTAAATTGTTCACTTCAGCTTATCATCCTACTGAAGGTTGAGACTTCAAACAAATGTCAGTATAAACTTAATGTCAGTGTGTGTTTGCTCCTGTGTGTATTCACATATTTTCTCAGTGTTTACTGTGGAGAGAAGTAAAACATGTCAAATGTTCCTCATGAGGGAAAGTAGCAGGGCAGGTACTGATCTCTTCACTCTCGTAACCAGTGACAGAATTCAAGAGAATGGAATGAAGCTGAGTCAGGGGAGGTTTAGGTTGGATGTCAGAAAAGTTTTTCACCCAGAGGGTGGTTGGACACTGGAACAGGCTCCCCAGGGAAGTGGTCACAGCACCAAGCCTGACAGAGTTCAAGAAGCGTTTGGACAAAGCTCTCAGTCACTCTTGGGGTTCCCTGTGCAGGGCCAGGGGTTGGACATGATTATCCTGATGAGTCCCTTCCAGCTCAGCATATTCTATGATTCTACAAAATGAGGTAAAACATACTGGTTGATAAATTGCTCACTATTATCTGATGGGCCTGTAACTTCAATTCTTCACTTCCATATCTTGCTTTCCATTATCTAATTTCAGAAAAATGCAGACTCTGAGGAAGATCAAGGTCTCCTGGAACTTTTGGAAGTACACAGCATTGAAAGCCAGGTGCAGTTTCCCTGGGATGACTTGTAGAAGGCACACAAAAAATATACTTCAGTAGGTCCAAATGTGTCTTCCATTAGAATGGCAAGACAGATTTATAGAAAGAAAGTTTTTTCCTCATCACTCAAGTTATTTTAACTTACAGAGCAAGATTCCACATGTTTTCTAGCTCTTTTATGTCCTTTGAGTTTCATCTTCCCGCTACAGAACACAGACTCAGACACCCCTTACATACTTCTCAAACTTGTATTAAGAATATAATTGATCTGGATATCATGTTATAGTAACTCATACATATGATATATTTAATACTGTACAAGTGAAAAGAGTATCAGTAAAATTTAAAGTACTTTCTTGCTTGTTAAAGGTGGATTAATACTCGTAAATAGCTGAAGACAATGTTAAATATGCTTGGATTTTTCTATCTCATATCTTCCTTGTACCTGTCGTAATTCCATCTCGAGTTTGGAGGTAAGTCCACTGCCATCAACATCATCACAATTTCCATCACTAACTTTCTTTTCTCCCTGTTAGGAGTATCACTGTGACAGTATTCACTTCCAGAATACATGCAGAAAATTGTTATCTTGGGCATAACTTAGCACAGCTGCAAAATGTTTTCCTATTTCAGCAGGGAGTATTCATGCTCAGTTTTGAATTTTTCAGCTGGATAAAAGGCTGCCTATTTCTTACACATTATTTCACTTACACTGTTTGGATATCTCATACTTATGCAATTACAGTGCACTCCTCTCTTTTAAGACAGAAATGGCATCTGGAGCTTTGGACTGGATTAGAAAAACAGAGCTAGGGTATTTAAATCAGATTAGCTAAATTATTTCAAAATATGGTTTATCATTCTGCTGCTACCTAAATCCAGAGACACCTAAACAAGCCTGAGATTCCTTTGGTGGAGTTCCCTGAATATTTAAAGCCCTACTTCTCTGCACACTCATGAATAAACAATGCTGACACAGTGAGCAGGTCAAGGTAAAATGTATCTCACACTTAGGCTCTTTCAAGATCCACAGCACTGCGTATTCCTCAGTCGTAACAGCTGGGGTTTATTGAACAAACCATACCTCTGTTGAACTCACACATCTGGCAGCTGGGGCTCTCAATCCTTTGTCAAACTTGACTGGAAGAAGTATCCATCTTCCCAAAGAGGAGCAGTGGCCTGTGCAAGTAATAATCTGTTTAACTTGCCTTTACTTTTGTTTTACCTTTTTTTCTTTCCTCTTTTCCTTCTCTAATACCTACTTCAGGGTGCATAAGTCTCCTGTGTGCCACAGAGGCACTGTGTGGGTTTCCCTACACAGCCAGAATCCTACAGTAGTCTAGATTGAAATGCTGAACGCCACATTACACAAGAACTGATGTTATGGGATACAAAGATTCTATGCCTTTGTCTTTCTTAAGTGATTCTGTTTTCTCCATAGCTCATATTCCAGCTGGTCTTTCTGTGATGACTGAGACTCTCACATTCTCCCTGTAAAGGCTGTTCCACCTTTTCTGGCTTACTTAAGGACATGCTGGGTGAGAGAAAAGCAGAGGACACTATCAGACCCAGCAGTTCATCAGGCAGAGCAGTTTTCTGAATGTTAGAGGTGTACAAGTAGATCTTTTGAAGCACAGGAAGGAAAGTTTCCATATCTCAGCTGCTGAGAGCAGCACAACGCTGCCCATGGGGGATGGAGCTGAGCCCATCAGCACACTACAGTGGTCTCAAGCTGCAGGGCTGCACAGCCTACCTTTCACCTTGTAGCTACATCGAGCCCTATCCTGAATAACTAACCAGCACTGTTGTGAAAAAAAAATAGACCTTCAGGGAAGAGGCCAGTAAATCCTTGAAGATGCACTGAACAAGGCTTTCACATCCCAGGGAAGGAAGAAATTCTGTAGCTTCAGCATTTCCCATTTGCTCACTCAGTCGCTTGCTGATTAACAACACATTGTTCTTTAAGGAGTTCCACTTTAAGGTCCATAAATCTCCTCACGGATTACACTACAGCGGCTGGTGACCTGCAGTGAAATGCTGAACAGAAGCCACTTTTTGGAACGATGCCTTGGTAAGAAAACTGCTACTGCATGGATTAGTAAAGTGATTAGTGAGGACCTTTGTTACTCCAAGGTTAAGGCTCTGGAACTGCAAACTTCTTTGCATCTTTTATTAAAACTTTGTTCTGCTAAGCATTTAAAAACTGTTCTGGTCCATGCTCAAATTAGTAATGAACCATTCTCTACCTACTTAACCCCAGGAAGGTGATATAGCTCATGATTTAGTTTATCTTTGGCACTATAGAACAATCAATTCAGTGTAAAGCACTCTAAAGAGCTTTTTTGAACATTTTCATATGCATTTTAGAGGAGATCTGAGATAACTTAAAAGTACAGTACAAGAAAACAATGCAAAAAAAGAGTACCTTACTGAAAATATTGAGAAGTTTGGTGCAGTTTTCATGTCACATATATTTCAGTTTCACGCAATGTAATTCTTCCACACAGTGATCTTCAAAATCATTAATGAAGAGGCATCAATGCTTTGCAACCATGAACAAAATTTTCTAATGTCCTGTAACATATTCAAAGCTCTGCTACTACGAAACATGACTGCAAACTGCCTGTGGTTCCAGCTATTTAATTTAACATCGTAGGAAGTGAGAAGTACAATTTTCCACGTAATGTTGGCTTTGGAAAACACTTTGCACATTTTTTGTTGTTGTTGGGTTTTCTTGTTTGGTTTTGTGGTTGTTTTGGGGGGTTTTTTTGCCCCCTTTTTAGTAGAAGAATTGCATTAAGTAATAAGACCTGAGATATTTATTTGTTCTTGTTAATAATTTGGCAACAATTATATAGAATTATATTAGTCCTCAGGACAGTTGTACTTTACAGGAAGGTTCCAGAAAGCATCTATGATAGTGCCATCTGCTAGCTTGTCTTTCACTCCTCCCACTTTCTACAAGGCCATTCATGAAGGAGACAGAACTGCAGCTCAATCTGTTGCTGCCCCATGGGAGCTATGACTTTAGGAGTAGAGAAGATCAAGGCAAAGGCTGTTTCAAATTCTTGTTTCAAGAGTCACGGAGGATTCAAGAATTCACTGGGTAAATCTCATCTCATTCCATTCTAGGTCATTCCAGACAATTTTTCTTTCAGAATCAGTTTGCCACAGATACTGTAAATAAAAACCTGTGTTTTCAGAAAGAGGAATGTTAGAGACAGTTTTGTGTTTCCAATTAACTTCATCCGTTGTCACCTCCACACAATATCCATGACGGTGACTCTCCTGTTTGCCTTGGCTATCAGTTAGGCTTATTTAAAGTATAAGATTCTTGATCCAGTTCTTATATGCTGACCCTATAGCTTTTTTGTTATATTCCACACACATTCAACATAAAGATTCTAAGAGTTCTGGATTTGGGTAATCCCTGCATGTACAAGAGTACATGTGAAATGGAAAGGGAAGCAACAATCCTCTAGAGAGAGATGATGCATTTTTTACCAGAAGGATAACTTTTGATGTGCTAGTAAACAGATCTAACAATAAAAGCTACATAAGCCTTTTTGAGGCAGAGGGACAAGGTACATAAGAAGTGCACTTTTTTTTTGTTTTTTAGAAGATAATTTATTGAATGCCCTCTGTTGACTGTGAACTCAACCTGAAAAAGAGGGCACTTAATCTTTTTAGACTCTCAGTTTGAAAAATACTTGTTTGGATATGTGTGAGAGAAGGAAGCAGTCAGCTTCACTAAATAGCAAAAGTGTTATTACTCTAACTCTTCTAGAAAGAGTAATAACCCAATTTTGTTCTCATTTTTTTTTGGCCCTACAGCAAAATAGCTTAGTCTAGGGTCTACCCTAACACATTTATGCCTATGTGGACCTTTAAGGGGGTGATTATTCTAGGGAAACCTAAATAAAACATTTCTAAATTCCTAATACTCAATAGTTTCTGGATATTGCCTATTTGCACATCAAGATCTGTACAACCAAAGATGACATCATTTTGTATCACTTACCATTAAAGTATGCTAATGCAGTATTCCAGTTGAGAAGGACACTTATTTTTCTCAGTAAGGAGAGATACTGCACTGCATTATTAAAAGCATTTAGAGTATTAAAAGCGGCTTATCTGGCCACTACTGATCTGTTATATGTCTGAATGGGAGGTTTAGTCCTTTTCTGATTTTCAGTTCAGGCTCCTTTAAAGCAGGTGCAATGTTCACATGCGTCTCTGCTCTCTTTCCTAAAGACCTATCTTTGCTTTTGTTTCTCCCCATGCCAGCATAGTCAATGATTCATTGCAGAGTTTATAGACTATTGGTGAAGAAGAAAATTGAAAGGAGAATATGAGGAGCTGATGGGTTTTTGACACCAGCAGGATCACAGAAGTAATGGAGAGAAAGAGATGGACAGGGGAAACATTAGATGCTTCTACACAATCTAGCTTCATAGCTCCCTGAGCCCATAGGAAATGTGCCCTCCTCTGCAGAACAACTGAAAAGTTTTCTCAAGGAGCAGTTGCCTTGTCTGCACCCCTTCCTTTCTCTCTACAAAAGTAACTAGAAAGGGAGGAGAGGAATGAAAACTGCCTCCTCCTCATGCCCTGTGCAGGCATCCATAGTTATTGGTGATACGGAACTGACACAACTGAAGCTTTATTCTTGCCTCCTCACACAAAGCAAGGAGGCACTAAGAATCAAAAACAACCACAGAAAAAGAAAAAAAGAACTCCAAGCCTTAAGTAATCTTCTTGTCCATTTTATAACCACAATTTACTATCACAAAACAACTGAGAACAGATTGTGGGAAGAAGACACTCTTTTCTTCATGCCACCTTCTCCCCCTCCTACTTTCTGGGAAGACGTGAAAAGGGTATATAAAGATTAAACATGTAATTTCTAAAAGATTAAAGAAAGCTGGTGATTTGAAACAAAGACGCAATTTGGCCATTTCTAGTAAATTTTGGTCATCACAACAGCCAGGTTCTTAATACTACTATTTGTGGATTTTCTTGGAGTCAGTATTACTATGGTACTGTGGTTGTACTTATAAAGTTTTGAAATCCCTTTTCCCCTTAGATTATCACTGTTAGTAGGTATTTTGTGATGACTCATAAAATACTAGATATTTATAGGGGTTTTTTCTTCTTTTTTTTTTTAAATATTTTTTATTTTTAAACAACTACATTTCTCAACTATCAGGATAACTATGGGTTCAGTGTTGATGATTTGGAACAATTTCAATGCAAAAAAATAACTAATGTGCAAAATTCAACATAGACAAAGGAGTTAACATTTCAGTAAAATCTAATGTGCACACATCCCACATTTCTGCAATGTCTGAGGGTTTCACAAACACATTAACTACGAATAGGATCATTGTTTTGAGAGGGAGCCATGAAATTATCATTCTTGTAAACTGAAACCATATTTCAGTATCAACAGTCGAAGACATCTTTTTAAATTTGTCTTTCAGTCTCATTACAGAAGTCATGTGGGAAAGAAAAAGATTCCTCAACATTTTATTGATGTCAGCAAAGGCTTGTGATTCATATAATTGACTTCATACCCAGGCACCAGTGAAAGTATTATTCAGCAGGTAATGATTTTCTTATAAAAGTCTATTCTCCAAGAAATGTTGAGAAAGTGATAAAGGAGCTCCTGGAGGGCTTTTGTTTGCTTTTGGTTTTATTAATTTATGTAAAACTATAGTACAGGCCTAGGCTCAGAAAAAATATGCTGGTCTACATTCTGTGCTTTCAGCATAGATAATACCGAGGACAAGAGATCAAGTCAATATAAATGGCTATATCCAAAACTCCAAGACTTTTAATTAGAGTTTGAACAGAAGGAATATGCTTGTAATGCTGCCAGAATTTCCTTGTCTCAGCAGTGTTGTCAGTATAGTAGGGGACCAGCACAGACAACTGTGTCACTGTGGCACAATTTGCCATGTTGACATACCAGCAATTTCATGGACTGTTTTGTTGCCTTCAGACTTGCTCTTTGTCAGGCAAGTGCAGAGATAGTCACAACAAGGGAATACAACAAGGTCTCATGCTGCAGACCACAGTATAACCACATTATATTTACCTAACACAAGCAGTTGGTGAGCAGAGTTACTAAAAGCAGGGTTACTAAAAACGCTGTCAGCCCAGACAAGACTTCTCTTCTGTGCTGATTTAAAATATCCAAAACAATTTGGATATTTTAAATCTGGAGTGCTCAGAGCTGACCAAAGACCTAAGAGCTTCTGAGACAACAGAGGTCCAGGACATTTCAGAGATCTCTTCACATTCAGCACTGACCTTACAGGCTGCCTGAACTCAGACTGCCTCTGAATCATATTTTGTTTTGACACAGGTAATACTAGAGCCCTATGAATGACCACAAGGCAGATATATATCTGCCCAGGATCACCGCAAATGCGATGAGGTAATCAGAAGTTACCTATCAAATGACCGCATTTCAGATTCAAGGTAAAACCAACGCACATCCCTTTGGGAGTATCAGTTGTCATCCCACAGATTGTCCTTAATAATCCTCCTGCAGTCAAATGTATGACATTTGGCATAATTTGAACCTCCAAGACCTTCATATTCAACAGTATATAAAACCAGTCAGAATAAAGCTCCATTTACAATCAAGGTATTCAGGTGTTATTAAGAAAGCACAGGATGAGGTAAAATAAATAAAAATGTTTAACAGAGAAGAAAAACATTAAAAAAAAAAAAGTAAAAATATTAACAAACCAAAAGCCAAAGTGAATGAGAACACGGATAGGTATGAAGTGCAAGAATAGTACTTGAGAGTAATGTTGTATAATTTTATCAGCATCTTTTTTTCATACTCTGTTTAATGAAACAAGAATTTAAAAAGATGATTACCTGAATCTGGTCAAGTGTCATTTTACTGAGGGTGTGTAATACTACTACTCCAAGTGTACCAAGAAAAAAAAAAGCCTACTCTGGAAGTAAAAAAAAAAAAAAAAAAAAAGACATTGCAATTTAAATTGCCATTGATTTTAAAGTCCTGAAACCAGAGGGGCAAACAAAATAAACATGACTAATGGGCAGGGAGAGTAGCACAACTGTCAGCTTACTTTGAATGAACTAGGCATTTTTCTTTAAAAAAACCCCAAACAATCCTTTTTTCCCATGTTAATGCAGTTTTTGAACTCCTTCTTTTCTGTTACAAAATGCATGTCTCTGCACCTAAGAAATTAAAATAGTAAGAATCCTTATTATTTACTTATTCTCTCCCGTCACAAAACTTGGAATAAGCAGTTAGGTTTTACTATTCACTCCTTCCTCTGTGTTGTTTCCCCAATAAAATGCTCAGAAATATTGGTGGAAGAGTTTAGTGAAAGCCTTTATGCAGCCCTTATACTTTTAAGTGGTGGATCAGTGCTTTAGAAGGATAATAACCTTATCACCTCAGCCACATGAAGTGAAGTGAATATTTAATTTTGCCAGCCTTTTGAAAATGCAGGTTAAACAGGAAAGAGAACAGTGAAACTTCTTTATTTCCTTGATGGTTATTATTCAAACAAAATTCAAATTAGAAGTACTAAAATTCTAAAACTTTCACTTCATAATATTCCAGTTAGTATCTAAGTAAGCCCTCAAGGCTTCTAGGTTGAAGACAAATTTCAGACGAAAAGTTCTTCTAGGAATAACTGATACTGTCTTCTAAAGGCTAGTGAGTTGAATAATTAATAAGAAATACTGAAAACTTGGTGCGATAAAAGCATCCATGCCACATTTTTATGATATTTTTTCCCTCTTAATAATGCTCAATATTGTCCGTAGTGTTCTCTCTCCCTGTGTATACTTATATAATGTAGCTCTTTATAGAGGCAGTGGTTGTATACATACATATAGATTTAAGTGCATGTTTACACACATACACGTATGCACAAACACATACATGTACCCTTCCTTTTTCTGTCCTCTTCTTTTCCAGTCTCTGCAGCTGCTGTACTCACAAATCTGTGCCTTCTCCACTCCCCAGTTTTAACAAGAACACAAAATGCCCTGTGGCGACAGGGAATTCTGCAGCCAGCCCATTAGGTTTACTGCAGCTACAGGAGGAACTCAGAAGCAGCTGCTGCTGTGGATGGAGCTGAGTGGGCATATGTAGCTGGCTGAGTATTCTCGAGGAGTTTTAATGGGCCATCATCATGACATGTCACTCTCCAAAATGACTATTTGTCACTCACTCTCTTAAAAAGACAGTTTGGCAGCTTTGGGAGGTAAAAACCATCTGTATACGGTGCCTCATCATGTACTAATTGCATAATATTTATTGGGGGTGGGGGGACAGCAGTACTGTATTGTAGCACCACCAAGAGCCTATAGACAATATAACATGTTCATAACAGGAACTGGAAAAAAAGAGACCTGCTTCCCCCTCATGCACAGGCTTCAAACTTTTCAGAAATCAGCTTCCTAGAATGGAAACAAACCACGCTCTTTGCAAACAACATGCACATTGGAATCCTTATAGAGCTTTTCAATATCCAGCTTTGCGTGGGGTTTTTGGGTTGTTTTTGGGGGTTTTTTTGGTGGTGGTGTGGTTTGTTTTTTCCCCACACTACTCTCAGTCAATCAGTGTTTCTTCCTTAGAGTACTCATTCTGAGTATCTCAGTAACAAAACAGCATCATTGACAAACCAAGCCATAGAACAGATTTTCCATCTTACTTTTTATACAAAAACTGCTTGTTTTTACTCAAATAGATTTAATTTTTGATTAAAGAAGCCAGTGACTCAAACGCCATTTATAGAAATTCATAAAACAATTAAATCATGTGAAAATACCACTGCAGTGAAACTCTATTTACAAATTCCTGAATGTTTATTCTTACTAGCTCTATTTTGGGTCTTACTTCTTCTCCAGGAAAGGGCCTAAGTTCCCTTCCATACATGCCAACAGCATTTCACATGATCCATATCTATTCATAATGCACCATACAACTTGGCCTTATATACTAAACCAACGTATTTGCTGGTCCAGTGGCTTGATTTATTTTGTTGCCAACAATCACTGAAGCTGTAAGACAAAATTCTCTTAAAGTCACTACCCTCTATTTCACCAGCATAATAAACTTGTGTTAAAGATGCTTTCTCCCTGTGTTCCCCACATATGGCTTCTACGAAAGTGCCCAGGCTTAAAAAATTAGCATGGCAAACAAACACCTAAGACCCCAGCACACTTCATAGAAGAATATCTCTGGGCTAGCAGATGTCCACGAGCTTGAAAAGTTTATGTATGTGTAGAAATAGAAACAGAACCTTCAAGAAACTTCACCTATTCTTCTTCTCAAATTGCTTCCTCATTACACATGAAACAATCTCTGCTTGCACAATATTAACACACATACAGTAAAGAACTCTTCCTTGAGCATGTATTTTTCTTGAATGAAACACACACATAGATGTGCAAATATATATATATATCTATAGTAATATGATTTTCTCTTCTTATACCACTGTATATACATCTATTAATTATTTCAGTATAGTTAGTTTATTTTTTAGTTAGTTAGTTAGTTAGTTATTATGACTAGACAATGAATGAATGCACTATCCCTTCTATCACAGAAAGAAGGGAAAGAGGGCAAATGAAACAAGAAAAGCAGTAACAGAATTTATATACCTTCGATGATGAAAAATTCATGCTTTCACTTTTTTATCTGTTCTTGAAAACAGAAATAAGGAATTAGAATACAAATATGGTGATTGGAAAGTTGTTTCTCCCATAATGCTTTTTCTACTCAGCCATAATAATTTGGGCCTAGGATTTCAACCATGGAAAATGAGAGCACATTAGAGGATCTATTTTTTCATCTCTAACTATGTAATCTATAGAATTATCTGTAACAGCACTGCACAGGAAAAATAATCATATACACTTCTTGTTTGACTACCATATCAATAATACCAAATTTACAAACAAAAATTCATTTGGTATTAAAGTATTTTCTGAGATAAGATACATACTTATACTGAATGTATTTATTTTAGATTGGAAATTATATCTCTCATATTGTCTCTTTTTTGTCAAACTAGTGATCTATAGTTTAGAGTGATTATCTTCTTTCTGCTTCAACTATCCAAAATAGCTTTCAGCATTGCTTGGCTGATAATGATTTTTCTCGTAGGAACCTGCTTCCAAAGAACATTAGTACTAAGGAATAGACACCCAGAGGGTGTAGAGTTTTTTCATATATTTTCGTTTTTGTTTTATGTTGTATCAATTCCTCACATTTAATTTGCTTTTGAAAGTTTATGCTACCAAAACTCAAGTCATAATCTTATCTTGTGTGCTAGTGGGAACTGCTGAAACTAGACAGACTGGAAGACAATGGTAAAATACTTAACGGTAAAGCAGTGTGAGTAATTAGGGTTATGTGTTTGTAGAAGCTTGTAAAGTACTGGACTACAGAAGAGAGCATGATCTGATCATTTTAATAATTAAAGATTTGCAATACAGAAAAAATGCAGTTAACTGGGTCCACATACTCATTAACCTAAAATTTCCTGAAAACAATAATCGACTTGTTAAGTAATATTTACAAAAATGTCAGAACAAAACAGAATTCACATGTTGATCTAAATAATAATTTTAATTTTTAACAAAAATGATAATACAGATGTCAGGAAAACAGTGTTTGTTATTGTGTTTTGCTTCTTTAAAACTAAATTACTGTTGTCTTTCTCTATAAAATTCTGTATGTTTTAAAAAATGCAATACTTGATGCTGATTTTTGTGAAAGATATATAGCCAACTTTAAACTGACAATTGTCCACATGAACAAATTGGTTATATGTTATAAAATATTTCACACCACCCAGGTATTTCCCAAAGCATTTTCAAAAATCTAATCCCATAAGTCTTCTCACCAAGATCAGTGGGACTACTCCTAGACCTAAAGTGCAAAATAAGGCTTTTGATACAAAGCCCACATCAGACATAATTAGTACCTCGGAAGGCATGCGGTGGAGAAAGTTACAACTGCCCAGAGCTGACAGTGGGTCATGGAAATAAGTCAAGAACAGAGAACTTGAACACAAAATTTTACTATAGCATTTTAAAATGAGTAATTTATTTCATATGAAAAGGGCAGCAACGAATATCTATAGTAAAGCACTATAGTTTCATTGCTAGTATGACAATGTAAGGTGAAAAACCAACGCATCACCAAATAAAGTGGAGTCTTAGATACCTTCCTGTAGAGACTTATCTCGTGTCTTAAAATGAGTTCAGGTAAAAAAGAGAAAAAGAATCCCTTGGTTAATTTATTATCATAAAACACAGCTTACTGCTGCTACTGTGTTTACATTTCATTTAGAATCTCTTAGAGTCTGGCTTGATCAACACCCTAATATTTCTGTAGTGCTTTCCCTTAACTACTATGACCCATTTCTAACATTGCAGTAAAAGCAAAACTAAAAGTTTGAATGACAAATAACAATCCTTTTTTTCAGTAGACTATAGGACAATTTTTATTTTCTTTCCCCTACTATTATGTATTTCACTGAAGATAGTTTATCATATTGATTTTTACCCAAAAATGTTTCTCAAGTCTGTTCATCCACCCATATATATCAGCTAGTTAATTCACAGCCCATTGTTCAAAATTCACTTCAAAACCTAGGGAAATTTAACCCGGTGCTACATCAAATTAAACCTGTATTAGATTTTCCTAATTAGGAAATCATCCTTATCCATGTGCATCGTGTCAGGACTTTCTTAACAGTCATGAAAGCTGGTACTAAGCATATGCCTAAGTATCTTCCTGAAATAAAGCCTTAACCCCTGTTCAAAGAGGAAGGTTGCTTTAATGAATGTGTGCCACATATGCCTAATTATAAGAAGCAGCATTGAAAGATTAAGTGATTCCATTACATAAATTCACACTGTAGCTGTTCAGTATTCAGAGCAAGCTGAAGCAGGGTATGCACAGTAAATATGGACACTTGAAAGTCTGCTTGAAACTGTTTAGATCATTTAAAGTGATCCTTTGTCAATAGATATGTTAAGAGGTTTGATTTCTCCCTAGTTTTTTTTTTTTTTAACCATTCAAACTTGCAGGCCTGCAAGGACTTTCAGATATAACCAGGCTGATCTCAATATAGTAATTCATATCTTGATAGGCATTTAAACTCCATAGGATTAAGGTCTGGGAAATAAATGCTTTTAATGCCCATGTTTTCTGCTTGTTTTCAGAAAATATTTGAGGAGGAGGATAATGCATATTTCAAACCCATTAAAAATGCCTTAACATGAACAATACTAGGTTAATTGTAAATCCTCCCATCTTAGAAGGATTTTAACAGTTCTATGTAAAGGGCAGTGCTCTCCTAGTGCCTTTTTCTATGCTGGTGGGCTTCATTTAACAAAGAAAATCTCATCAAATTCCTATGCAGTCATCATACCTTGTTTCCTTAAATCATATTTTGACATTTCAAATGATGTGAGAAGATATTTATGAGTTAAGATTGAACTTCACTTGTATTTAAAAAAAAACCAACATGGATATGAGATTTGCCACGTACAATGCTGATGCCAATCCAAGATTTCTTCATCTGTTATTCGTATTTTCACCATATTTTTATTGTATTTGTTACTCATTGCCATTATATGCTGGTGATACAGTCAGTGTATGTGCCATTGATAAACAAATTTTGAGAAAACAGTGAAATGGAATGTGTTATTTTACACTGGGCATGTATACTTACTGAATCTACATTAAAATTCAAATTGTGCAGACCTGTTTCTAATCCAGTAAGATATCTGGATTCTACTGAAAATTTTAATGTCTTCTTTCAAAACTTATTTCTGAAGGTTCCAGTACTTCACATATATTGAGAATTTTCAATCTCCAGGAAGACCCCTCTACTTATCTGAAACAACATGTCCTTTTGACACTATAAAAGACAATGAAAAGGGCACATAATTCAAATTCTTTGGTGGTCTCTGATGAAATTACAGCACTCTTACCTAATGACCATTTTGTTGCTGAACCCCTTCTTAGTGAGCTTTGGTTCAATGAAAATAGTGCACACAGTGAGCTACTTATGAGAACACTCCCGGCTTCTGAAACATTGTGGTGAACATGAAGGCACAGGAGTTACTAGAATTGTGCATTCTGTTAGCTGCAAACAAGATCAGTCATCTGAATTTACTCTAATCTACCTCTAATGTTGCAACTTAAATGATTGCTACTAATTTGTCCGTCATACTACTGGTGTACCATCAAACATCTCCTTAAGGGATCTTTTATTATAGTATCTGATTGTTTTATTACAGTATCTGATCCATTTTACAACTAAATCTGAAAACAATGAATTACTTTTGGCGATTAGAGTTTAAATCACTGTAATACTTGCCCCCAGCATCCAAGACTGATCTCTGCTAAGTTTCACTTGACACAGCATGTAAACTTCTCTACCAGATTGTCTGAGCGCTCTCAAAGCTTAATTGATCCAATTTGCATGTCTCATCCTGGCAGAATTGTGCATCATTTCTATCCTCTTGGACTAAGTGATCACCATCTAATCACTTTGTATACAAAGCAGATGGAAAGTTTCCAGCTCCTTTGCTATCCCCTTGCATGCATCCATATTAAAGCAATTCTAATTCAACAAACAATCTGATCTTTCTGTATTTTTATAGGATTACTCTCTCATTGATAGGCCTTCTGTCACCAATTGTAATGTTCAGAACATTGTACTCAAGGCATTTTCACTTTTGTCTTGCACCTTCTGTGTGGTCCATAAAAATGATCTTTTCATTTAACAAAGTCCCTTAGGGAAGCTCTATACAGCTTGGTGTAAATCAGCACAGCTCTGCACTGAAAGAAAGGTACAATTTCTCATTACTCAGGATCCTGTAGTTCTAAGGGAAAACAAATAATTAATTATATCCCTATTCATAAAGCCCTGAGCCTTGTACATTAACAGACAGTGCCAAAACTTTTATATCTTGTTAAAAGGAAAATGTTCCTTTAAATTCAGTAAATATTTTTCAGATTGTAACTACTTCTGCACATGAAACTAAGATCTATTATTTATGTTATTTTGCTGTACATTTTCCCTTCAAAATTTTGCAAGCTGTCATTTAAACACGACAGTTTAGTAAATAGGTATGTTGTTCACAAATAGATGAAAGCTACCTATGTGAAAATAACACAAACAAGAGATTCTGCAAAGAAAAGTCACAAGCAGATTAGTCAAATTAATGAAGGATCTACACATTTCAAATCACTAAAATCAAACTTTATGAAGTGAACAGAAAGTTTTACTTCCTAATCTCACTAGCGATTCACTGATGGAATCTATATTCTCCACCTGTCTCTAGTTTATATACATCTTCAAACGTGGTTATGTGTCTTCAGCCACACTCCACACATTCCTACCTGTCAAATCCATTGTCCAATAGTACCTCTGCTCTTCTGGGAGTTTGTGCTGACTTATTTTTTTCCTGCATACATCCTTTTCGTCACTTCTTCCACTTTTGTTCTCTCCATTAACCTCTATTCATATTTGTTCAATAAAATTTATGAGAAGGCAAAGAGATTGTTCAGGGATTTTTGAAATTTGTTTTCAATGAAGAATACCTGAGAAACTCTAAAGCGTGTTGTTCACAGAAGTCATCACTCACTGGTGGTCAGTGTTCATGACAGCTCAAGATAAGGAATACCCTTCAGTTTGCTCTGCAGCTACTTTTAAAACTCGTAGAAAACTGGAAGGTAAAACCAGTGCGTATGTAAGAGAGCAAAGGAACCAAAATACACTATTAAATTGTGAAATAATTTTTGCCAAAGGTAAAACATGCCATTTCACTTATAAAACCATGCTTTTGTGTCCATATATACACAAAATAGTGCCACAAATGGAAGGATAGTAGTTGTTCAATAGCAAATCTAGTGAATTCAATGTTAACTGATAAAGAATATTAATTAACCAAGTAGGCCAATTTAATCATAAACAAAAAGCATTAGGACAGTAAAGAGACTTTCTATTAGTACGTAGCACAATGAAATGTGGTAGTATAAAACCAGCAATGCTTTTCTTTGACTTGTACTTCAGACTCAGTGGACAAGTCGTATGTAAGCTGTTCATATTGCAACCCTGCTTGAGTCTTATGCCTCTGGTTACACAAGCAAGTAAAACCCCTGATATCTTCAGATTCTGTTCTCATTTTAAAAATGCAGGGTCCCATAGCTTACAATGGGGTTTTGCAGGTGTAAGTCAGTGGAACATAACAAACAGGTCTGTGGATGACACTCAGTTTGCTGTCTCTGAGCTGTGTCAGCTCAGCAACTCAGCAGGACTAATGGGGGGGAAAAAAATATCACTGGTACAGGCAGGTGTGACTCACACATAGAATTCATCTACTGAGTAACACAGTATAATTTTATATAGTCACTTTTAAGAGCAAATTTTCTGCTAGTCTGTAAACGATCAGACATGTATTAAACCATCAGATTGCTTTTAATGAAGACACCCAGATTTTCTAAGCCAATGTTAAGACTCAGGGCCCTGGGAGGCCTTTCCCATGGGACAACCTGCTGCTTCTTCTGACACTCCACCCTGAAGGTATTTAAATATTGAGATAAAAAATTTAACAGTATTAAATGCTTTTGTTGAGCCCAAACTTAAAGGAAAACATCAGGGAAGGTCTTTTGATTACTGAGACACACAACTTCAGGAATATAAACATAATAGCTCTTAACTTGCTTTGCAAGAGGTCATTTATAAAGTAATGTTATCCTCTGCCAAATATTATTAAATAGTGCCTTGATGTTTAAGACAAACTACTTTATGTTATTGCACTAATTCTGTTGCCACCAGAGAAAGCAAAGATGCACTTTGATTTTGAGAACACACTGAATGTACCGTTCATCCTCAGTTGTATCCATATTTTCACCAGATACAAGTTACCATGGAAGAAAAAAAAATCTGGTTTCACGCCATGACTCCCTACAATGGCACTGATATTAATTTCTCTTGAAGTTCTCTTATCAGTAAAGGTTATTTACAGGTACAGGAATGTTTGACTCCAGGAAAATTTGTGATATTGCAGATCATTTTGTTCACTGCAATGAACGTAATTCTTCTCACCTTGATGGTGAATCTGCAGCATGTCTCCCCTTTACCTTGCTAATTATTTTACAAAATAATTTTCAAAAAAATTGAATCTGAGACACAAATTGTTAGCACATCCTGCTACAGCCCCAAACTGTGTTCCAAAATGATATTTGCATTTTAAGTATAGTAAAAGCACGCATTAAATGATCAGAACTGGAAGGTGGGTCACTATCTAAAACACAGATGATATAATTTCTGAAGCAAAAGGAAGTATCTTCCAGTTTTAATATACAGATACAGACCCTTATAGCGTTAGATCAGAAGGATCTGTCATCAAGGTGGATATCTTAATTTTTCCGTCTTCCTCACAGTCTCATTTTCTGCTTGGCAGGTATTTTGGAAGCCTGACAAAGCACCTGGGCCCTCAGTCTGTATCATCCCACATGAAAAGCAGTCATTGACTTCCTTTTCTGCTACTAGAAGTAAAATCGACAAAAAAAAAAAAAGAAATCTAGAAAGATTATTTTGTCATCAGACTAGCAGAATGGACCATCATCATCTACCCACCTCTGCTTACTAAAATAATAGATTAATGGAAATTGTTCAGTGTGATACTGTGACTTACATAGTATGGAACAGCATCTAATTTTGACAGGACACTGAAACTAGTCTGCATGAAAAAATTCTTATGCAGCCTACAAACAGATGGGAGGAAATATAGTTACATGAAATGATCAATGTCAAAATACCAGTCTAGAAGGAAAAGTGTCTACTAAAGTTCTGAAAACCATGGGTGTCGTTATTTCATCCTTTTAACTCCCAAGAAAAATTTGCTTTGTAAGGTGCAAGCTACCTTCCTTAGTGGTAGACCAGAGAACTCATCATTTTGATTTTTGGCTCTTAATCTGGAAACAGTCTGGACATGCTCCAGTTACTTCCCTGATAGCTGCACATATTTGCATCCTTCCATCCATCTGCTGAGACCTTGGACTTGCTTGGACTCCTCCAGATCTTCATGTTGTTTTTTTATTTATCCACACTTTGTCTTGATCCAGTAATTCTTGGAACCTCTGTATGGAACACTATTCTGTCTTGTCCTGTGCTGTTGGGCACTCCTGTTGCTCATGTTTTAGGCTCTATTGAACGAATTCCAAATTCTCTAGCCCTATCCAGTAACGTTTTATAAGAAATATCTACATCTTTCATTTTCTATTCATTGCTTCTTTACTCTCATTAAAGGAGCATAAAACCTAGTTCTACTAGTTTTTGTCTTCATGGTATTTGCTTTTGATGTCTGGTGTCACAGATTACCTTGCTGCACATGGCATTTTCCTCTTTTGATTAAAAATGAACTTTACTTACCTTTTTGTCTCTTTCAAATGCATCTGCTAGTTAACAGACCTACTCCCCTGCATATTAGTCAAACCTGGATGTTACTGGATCTCTGGCTACCTGCCCTCCTTTTCCATCTGTACTAACACAACCAAGTCAGGCCTTCTTTCCAGAACCTGTGTGGTGGATTGATGTGACATAAACCAATGTGTGACCCATATAGATGCATACAGCTTCTTCAGCAAAGAGCATGGGGAATCAAGACCCGTACACTGAGCCTCACCTCGATCCCTGGCCTCATTACAAAGATCATCTCTAGCCACGTGGATGACGAGAAGGTGATCAGGAGTAGTCAGCATGGATTCACTAATGGTAAATCACATTGGACCAACCTGATTGCCTTCTGCAATGAAACAGCTACCAGGATGGATGACAGGAGTAGATATTGTCAACTTTGACCTCAGCAAGGCTTTAAACATTGTCTCTCACAACATCTTCATAGGCAAATTCAGGAAGTGTGGATTGAATGAGTGGACAGTGAGGTGGATTGAGAACTGGCTGAACCAGAAGGTTGTAATCAGCGGCACAGCGTGTAGTTGGAGGCCTGTTACTAGCGGTGTCTCCCAAGGTTCAAAACTGCATCCAGTATTTAACTTTTTCATCAATGACTTGAACGAAGAGGCAGATGCCTCCTCAGCAAGTTCCCTGATGACACAAAGCTGGGAGGAGTGGCCAATATCCCAGAAGGCTGGACAGCCCTCCTGAGGGACTTCAAAAGGTTGAAGAGATGAACAGAGAGGAACTGTCTAAAATTTAACAAAGGCAATTTCAGGGTTCTGCCCCTGGGGAAGAATAATGCCATGGACCAGGACAGACCAGGGGTGACCTTCTAGAAAGCAGCTCTCTGGAGAACGACCTCGGGGTCCTGGTAGAAAACAAGCTGTGCATGGGCCAGCGCATTCTTGTGGCCAAGAAGGCCAGTGGTATCCTGGCCTGCATTAGGAATAGCATTGCCAGCAGGTCAAGGGAGGTGATCCTGCCCCTTGACTCAGCACAGGTGAGGCCACATCTGGAGTGCTCTGTTCAGTTCTGGACTCAGTACAAGAGAGAGCTCCTGGAGCTCCATGGAGCTCCTGGAACAGGTCAGAGAGAAGGCAACAAAGATGACTAGGGGACTGGAGCATCTCTCTTACAAGGACAGGCTGAGGGAGCTGGGTCTATTGAGCCTCAAGAAGAGACGACTAAAAGGGGACCTCACCACTGCCTATAAGTGTCTGAAGGGAGGGTGCCAAGAAGATGGAGCCAGACCCTTCAAAGTGGCACCAAGCAAAACGACAAGAGGCAACAGGCAGAGACTGATGCACAGGAAATAACACCTGAACACGAGGAAGAATGTTTTTACTGTACAGGTGACCACATACTGGAACAGGCTACCCAGAGAAGTTGTGGAGTCTCCCTCACTGAAAATATTCAAGACCTGTCTGGACACAATCCTATACTACATGCTCTGGGATGACCCTGCTTGAGCAGGGAGGTTGGACCAGACAACCCACTGTGGTCCCTTCTAACCTGACCCATTCTGTGATTACATTGTTATACCTTAATCTAAGTTTATTTTCTCATTGATTGCTTTGGTATGTTGCGTTCAGTTTTACATCAGGCTCCAGAGTGAGTAAAACAAAGCAAAATGCTTCATCGTGTTCCTTCTCTTCTCTTGCTTACTCTTTGGGATACTTTTTCTTCCCTTTAACTCTTTCCATGTCTATTTTTCTGAACTAAAACCATTAATACTAGAATTTTTACATTTTCTTTGAATCTTATGATAAATCTGACTTAAATAAATGTGTTAGTACAAGCAGGAATTATTCCTCAATGTGAGGTCCCTCCATTATTTCCTAGACATATACATGGATTTGTGTATACGCTTCACCACTGCTATCATTCTAATTCCTGCATGTTTACTCCCTAAAACCTTGTTTTCCATGGCTTCACTTGGTTTGTCAGTCAAATAAATTGAAACAACATTTCAAAAAACTATTATTTCTTTTGCTTTGGAACTGATACTCACTCAGAAGTACACTTGATTCAGCATACAGAAAAAAAACCAGAAAAGCAATAAGGCTTTAAGATCCTCAGCATGGTAGTGGACATGAACTTGCAAAGAAAGAAACAAACATGAATAGTGCAATCTGAATCTTAAAANCCTTCTGCAATGAAACAGCTACCAGGATGGATGACAGGAGTAGATATTGTCAACTTTGACCTCAGCAAGGCTTTAAACATTGTCTCTCACAACATCTTCATAGGCAAATTCAGGAAGTGTGGATTGAATGAGTGGACAGTGAGGTGGATTGAGAACTGGCTGAACCAGAAGGTTGTAATCAGCGGCACAGCGTGTAGTTGGAGGCCTGTTACTAGCGGTGTCTCCCAAGGTTCAAAACTGCACCCAGTATTTAACTTTTTCATCAATGACTTGAACGAAGAGGCAGATGCCTCCTCAGCAAGTTCCCTGATGACACAAAGCTGGGAGGAGTGGCCAATATCCCAGAAGGCTGGACAGCCCTCCTGAGGGACTTCAAAAGGTTGAAGAGATGAACAGAGAGGAACTGTCTAAAATTTAACAAAGGCAATTTCAGGGTTCTGCCCCTGGGGAAGAATAATGCCATGGACCAGGACAGACCAGGGGTGACCTTCTAGAAAGCAGCTCTCTGGAGAACGACCTCGGGGTCCTGGTAGAAAACAAGCTGTGCATGGGCCAGCGCATTCTTGTGGCCAAGAAGGCCAGTGGTATCCTGGCCTGCATTAGGAATAGCATTGCCAGCAGGTCAAGGGAGGTGATCCTGCCCCTTGACTCAGCACAGGTGAGGCCACATCTGGAGTGCTCTGTTCAGTTCTGGACTCAGTACAAGAGAGAGCTCCTGGAGCTCCATGGAGCTCCTGGAACAGGTCAGAGAGAAGGCAACAAAGATGACTAGGGGACTGGAGCATCTCTCTTACAAGGACAGGCTGAGGGAGCTGGGTCTATTGAGCCTCAAGAAGAGACGACTAAAAGGGGACCTCACCACTGCCTATAAGTGTCTGAAGGGAGGGTGCCAAGAAGATGGAGCCAGACCCTTCAAAGTGGCACCAAGCAAAACGACAAGAGGCAACAGGCAGAGACTGATGCACAGGAAATTACACCTGAACACGAGGAAGAATGTTTTTACTGTACAGGTGACCACATACTGGAACAGGCTACCCAGAGAAGTTGTGGAGTCTCCCTCACTGAAAATATTCAAGACCTGTCTGGACACAATCCTATACTACATGCTCTGGGATGACCCTGCTTGAGCAGGGAGGTTGGACCAGACAACCCACTGTGGTCCCTTCTAACCTGACCCATTCTGTGATTACATTGTTATACCTTAATCTAAGTTTATTTTCTCATTGATTGCTTTGGTATGTTGCGTTCAGTTTTACATCAGGCTCCAGAGTGAGTAAAACAAAGCAAAATGCTTCATCGTGTTCCTTCTCTTCTCTTGCTTACTCTTTGGGATACTTTTTCTTCCCTTTAACTCTTTCCATCTCTATTTTTCTGAACTAAAACCATTAATACTAGAATTTTTACATTTTCTTTGAATCTTATGATAAATCTGACTTAAATAAATGTGTTAGTACAAGCAGGAATTATTCCTCAATGTGAGGTCCCTCCATTATTTCCTAGACATATACATGGATTTGTGTATACGCTTCACCACTGCTATCATTCTAATTCCTGCATGTTTACTCCCTAAAACCTTGTTTTCCATGGCTTCACTTGGTTTGTCAGTCAAATAAATTGAAACAACATTTCAAAAAACTATTATTTCTTTTGCTTTGGAACTGATACTCACTCAGAAGTACACTTGATTCAGCATACAGAAAAAAAACCAGAAAAGCAATAAGGCTTTAAGATCCTCAGCATGGTAGTGGACATGAACTTGCAAAGAAAGAAACAAACATGAATAGTGCAATCTGAATCTTAAAATGAGAAAGGAAGTAACAGTTTCACTTGGCTTATTTCCTGTTTAGATGAAGCTATAATAGAGTGCTTTTGTTCACGGCTTTTCACTGTCAAGAAGATATTCAAAAAGAGGAGAGGATGAATAAAAGAGCAGTATGGATAAACACAGGACTACAATGCTGCCTCAAAAGGAAAACCTTTTAAAAGTATTGCTTGGCTAAGCAACAGTTAAGTGGTAAAGGGTAAGAGATGGGTGGCAAGGATAACAGTCTATATATGCATGAAGATTACGAAGCAAGTGGAATTATTTAAACAGTTTTTAATATATAGACTATGTAGCATTATAGCCCTGCCAGTTAAAAAAAGAAATATAAAAATATGTCAAGCACTTTTCCAAATGCCTACTCTGCCCATAGAGTGTGTATAAATTGTGTAAGAAAGACAAGTTAAGTATTTTGCTAATTTATGGCATTACTTTTATACCATGATTATGGAAACACTAGAAATGACCATCTGCTTTTCCCAGCTGTGTCTGAAAACTTTTCATTGTTACAGGATAACAAGCTAAACTTTGCGTAATACTGCACCTGCCTACCTTGTAAGGAAAATGAATTGCCTGATTGCCTCGTCAGCAGGGTTACAATTTGGTACCTCAGTATGAAGTGTTTAAGCAGCTTATCATCCTTACACATGTACCGTCCAAGTACCAGATTTTCCATATTTTGGAAGCATTTCAAATGAAAAATAACTTTTTTGGGTTCAATTCTTCTCACACATACTCCACAGCAACAGAATTGCATGTCTCTCTAATCCTTGAGGTAATTTCTTATGATTTACAGAAACAGGAAAACTAAATGAAACAGTATGACTCTGGCAACATTTTGTGGAATTCATGCAGCAAAATCTCCTTATATCACCTGGAAAATGACCTTAAATTTCTTTCTTTCTACTCAGAGGCGGCCTGAGAATTTCCTATGACGTAGGTAGAATATTATGTCAGACTGTCCTTAGCTGTTTTTAGTATACACCCTTTCACCCACATGAAACGCCACAATGCAGCCCTTCGGTGCTTTAGGAATATTAAAGGACTATACAAAAGGAAGGCACTATTTCTTCACTGTCAAAATGTGGAGTATGTTGATATCTGTTGCAAATCAGACCTCAGTATTCCTCTTTTGCTAATCTGCAGAATAAAATATCAGTTAAAAATTCAATTTTGAAATGACCAGACAATTGTATTGCAACATTAATATTCTCAAATGGTCTCCTAGGGTAAATAAAACTGATCTAAAGATTCTGGACTAAATCTTCAGTTACTCTATGAACAGCATAACTTAATCAAAACTTATTAAAAAACTTTTTGCCTTCTTCTTGAATGTTTAGAATTATCTTCTTCTCCCAGGGGAGAATTCTGAAAAGGACATCTTGAGACTAAGTCAGTAAGGCATATTTTGTTTTCTGGTACATGAGTAATTGCACGTGAACTACTGTATGCAGAAGAGCTACATTTGTCTCGGTATTCCTATTTATCTGAAGAAAAAATAACGTTTATTCTTTGCTATATTTATGACTTGTAGAGTGCTACTACCATACTATGTGCCTCACACCTACATAAATAAAAATATTATTTTTGCAAGAGCACAGGGCTGTAAGATCAGCAAATATTTGTATATTGACAGAACTGTTAATGGTAGCAGTTTTTTCAAGAACATCTGCAAGAAATAATCCTAAATATATTCTTCAATTTTATGAACCTACTTACTGATTTTGGTGATCAGTGTCTGTTGTCAATGAGCTTCCTCACTGGCTAAGTTTTACCCTTGCCTGGGAAGGTTAGAGGGGTTCCCATTTATACAGTGAGTTTAAGTGATGTATGGTTAGGTGTTTACAACACTTATTTATATTAATAAATATAAATCTATTTATTTATATTTTATTTATATATTTTTAACTGGCTAATCATCCTTCTTATGACCTTGAAATTATGAAAGATGAAGCATTATGGCATCCTCAAACTTCTGCTCTTGGTATAGGCTGGTAATCATACCATGACCATGGTTTGGACTGTTGGGACAGAATTAGAGTTCTAGTAGAGCACACACTCCACAGCCTTTTCTAAGAGCTACGTGTCTCTAATTTACATGACAGTAAGTGTCTCTTCCAGTGCAAAAGTGGCAGAGAAAATGCTGGTAGCATAGGGTAGCTAATAGTTATCCTAAAAGAACGGAGCAGCCTAATGTATTAACATCTTTCTTCTCTCAGCAGTTCCACCATTAGCACTTAGCTCAGCTATCTCCTCCAAGGAAATACATAATGCTGAGAGAAAAAGATTATACTGAAGAGATTTTCCAGTACTTATCACCAGTATATTTATGTAAAAGCCAGCTTATTGCACACAAAGGAACCATTCCCTGATTTTTTTCATGATCTTTAAATATGTTTTCCCATGTCCTCACTTTAACTGGTTAAAGGTAGCAGTTGACATATGTACATGGGTGCTATTTTATTAAATGATTACTGAAAAAGAAAAGGACAAAGGAACTTAAGAAATGCAGTATAATATTTAAAAACAAATGTAGAGCAAAGAAGAAATTCAGCAGAAGAATTATGACAAGGCAGCAACAGTCCTGGCAGCACTTTTAGACTATGACACATGGAAAATACTTAATACATGAAATGAATGCCCAATGAGTCTGTAGACAGACACTTATGGCTAACAGAAGATGCATAAGAAAAAAAAGGCAACATGAAAAAGGTAGTGTGACAGCAGGCTACAAGATGTAAAACTATAAAGCATATGCAGTTTGATATTTTGAAAGCAATTGGAAAACATCCTTTATCTTTACTGGTCTGAAAGAAGATGTAGCCTTGTACTAACACGGATATTAAATAGGTCTGCACTTAGTTTCAACCAGCTAGTCATCCATAAATGCTGGGAAGAAAAGCAGGAAAGAACTTTCTATTATATGTTCATAATGTTTTAAAATGTTGCATGATTCTCATTTTCAGAAAAAATAATATTCTATCTTCATAGCAAACAACACTATTGACCCACTGTTCTCAAACTATTTTCAGATGTTGACTAACACGATATTCCTCTGAATTCTGTCATTGCTCCTTAGTCTGCTATTGCTTCTTGCCTTATAAGACCACTCCCTCAGAGCAGGGGTTGTGTTTGCTTGTATTTTGGCTAGCACAATAATTCATGAATGGACCTCCTTAGTCTTAGAATAATGCAAATATTCAAAGTTCCTGAGAGCCACAGTTTTACAATGCTGTATTTCCAATGCCATTAACACAGAATTGTGAGACAAGAGGATGGACATAAAACTGGATGCTGGATGACAGCCAATAACAAGAACCAGGGGACCAAGAACAACCTCAGAAGATGAAAAGGAGAAGGAATGTCAGAACGTCACAAAAAATGTCAGTCGGAAGCAGCATCAGCTTGACTGACATCAGAACTTTAAATCTCATGCTCTCCTGAAAATAAGGCATTTTCTGATAACCAGCCAAGCATACAGGAGCCTCTCATCTACATATAATTGCAAAATTAACTTTTACTCTTGCTTTTCTATTTTGTCAGAGACTCATACAATTTAGTTTTAAATAATGCCCAAAAGACATTCAGAGCTGAGCACTGCAGGTAGAGCCTTTCAGTCTCCTGAAATACAGAACTGGTAGTACAGGATTACATAAATAGCACGGCTGTGCCATTGAGCGGAAAAGTGCCATGAGGGCTGCTTAATATACTGATGTTGTCATCACCTTCACTAACCTTCCTCTTCTGTAATGGCACATGTTAAGGATCAATGTTCTATATTATACTAAGAGATCAAAAAGCTACATGTTCTGGTTCAGTATCCAACCGTAAGTCTCTCCACTCTATTATCACTTCTAATAATGAAATTACATACAAATTGTCTTTTAGTGCTTGGGCATGTGAAATTGTCACCACTTTAAATCCCTGGCATAAAACCTCCTCCTGTATCCATTCAGCTATGAGAGAAGAGGACTTCCTGTAAAGAGAGAAAGAGGAAATTACACTATAGCTGTGTAGGCTGATGAAATCAACCAGGAAAAGGCAGTAGATTTTAGGTTATCCTTTAGGATAATTCTTCCTGTGTGCCTTAATCTCACCCTTCTCCCCAGAGACACTTTAGCCCTGCATGCCAAGCAGGAAACATTTGGATTGTCAGTTACATCTCAGTTATTCAGGGTAATCCACATAAAGTATAGCATGGAACAACACAAAGCCCACAGTGACTATCCAGTGAGGAAAAGTGTGTGATACTGGGACTGGAGAGAACAAGTTGAGATAGTAAAGTCATACCTGTGCGGTACAACTGAAGCATCACTTCCCCAAGACCTATTCAATACACAAAGCAAGGAAGCAGGACTTAACTATTTTGTCTGTTCATTTGTTTCATTTGCAGCATTCGTGGTAGGAAAATACTTGACAGGAATGGCATGTGCCATTTTACTTAAAAGGTCAACTGTTATCAATTTTCATAGCACAGAAAAGCAAAGAGTTCCTGATATGGATAAATATCAGAAATGCAGCAGATTTGCTTTTTCCTTTGTATAAACGGCCTTCTGGGAGTATATAAAACAACAGTGCTTCAAAGATTATGATAAAAGTAAAGATAACGCAAATAGGAAAGGAGAAAAAGATATAACAAAGGGGAAGTTTCTGTCTGAATTATTATGCCATCTTTGTTTCCCACATAGAGGCCACAAAGACAGATAAAAAATAGTTGGTCTGAGTTTGGTTTGTTTGAATGTTTTTTCCAAAACTACTTCAGGTGGAAAATGAAGAAAAATCTGCAGAGCTGTGGGTACTCTCAGCCAGGAGCTTACTTGCAGAGCAGACATGAACATTTACCTTGCACAGGATGCTTGGAGGGAAAAAACCCCAGACGGAAGCTGAGCAGAGAGCCCTAGTCCCTGTGGGTGCCTCTAGAAGCAGCAGGAGGATCAGATCCCTCCAGGGAATTGCGCCTGACTCACCTCCTTCACAATGTACAAGTAAGGCAGCCCAGTCCTTTTTATCTACATTTAGCCTTTGTAATATCACCCCATCTCCCCTCCATTTCCCAAAATGCCAGTAATATTCCCACAGTTCGGTCTGACTGAGTGGCCAGCACTTCCAGAGTACTCACTGCCTTAAACTATTTTAGCAAAGACACTCATTATCCAAATCAGTCAAAATTCATCAGCCACATCTGAAATTGTCAGGCTATGGTTCTATGAAAAGAGCCCCAGTGCTGACTGGATCCGTATGGCTTGACACAAGTTCACATCACAGATAAATATAGCATGTGAATAATTCTGTCACCTTATTGAAAAGTTCACCAGCACCTGTGAAAAACAAAGCATTAACTCAAAACCCCAGTATCCTCACCTATCCTGCCTCCTTCCCTCCAAAATGAGGAGACTGGAAAAAACTACCCACTCTCTATGCTAATAATAACATAAACTTGTTATCTGGCTGTTGTAAAAACCCTTTCCTCACCCTGCCTGTAAGTTCTCTTAAAACTTGTAAAACCTGCAAATTCTCTCAAATGACCTAATTTTATGGGAAAGGCTTAAGTTTGCTGCATTTTTTTCATGTTTCCCTCATTCTGTACTACTCCAGAAAATAATAATGCAAATACTAGCTTTTATGCACTTTTGTTCATGTTTGAAAATTGACTCCAACAGGTTTATTCACCTTAAAGCAGTCAGAAGAAAAATAAAGAGGCAAGTAAAATTGTATTGGAAGGCTAGGACTGTGAGCTCTTAGTTCACTCATTTAACCTTTTTTCTTGATTTTACAATCTAGAAAATGCAGGCTAGAACTTACACTTTACTTGTTCTTACATTATAAATAAAAACAACACTCTTACGAGTCCCAAGTGTTATTTTTGAGAATTACCAGCGAGTCTTTCAAAGATACATTTGAACTTCTTGGGTTTGTGCTCAGTCAAAAGTCTCTTTTATTTTCAGTCCTTCTCATGTTAGTGAGATCTCAAGGGAAAAGAAGAGTTCAACTCAGCAAAAAGCCTGAAACTGCCCTGTAACTATACCTAAATTTAGAGCCATTGGAGAAGGAGAGTTGGTTTGGATTCAAAAGAAAACAGTGAAGCTAGCCATCAATCAGCATCTTACATGGAGCTCACAGACTTGTTTTGCTTCTTCAGGTTTATTTGTGGTTTCTTTTTGTTTGTTTGGGGTTTTTTTTTAACTTTTTAATAAGAAAAATGAAAGTATTACTGGCAGAGATTTTGTGTCAATATAATGCTTTTGATATGACTGACACTCTTGCAGCAGAAGGCATTAACAGAAATAAAAAAAAACCCCAAACCACCACATCAAAAAAACCCCAAAGCCTGGATGTCAGATAGTTAGGTGACAAAACAAAAAAAATATCAACAAAATGTTCAAGTTCTACTTTAACTGCATCCCCTTTTGCCAGTGTGTACCCATGGAAACTTCAATTACAAGACCATATACAGCTTTTCAAATACTCAACATAATAGCATACACTTTTTCATAATTTTAGGTGTTTATGTTTCAAATAATTTGAAACTGCTCTATACTATTATTTTTTCCACCCAAATAGATTCTATTAACGTCATTTATATGGAAAATACAGAGTAAGGCATTTCACAAAAATATATTACTAAGCAATAATAAACATTTTCCAGAAAACAGAAGCCAACTATGCTTCTAGCTCAGTTAACATCACAGTTAACTGCCTCATCTCCTGCATGGCATGTCTGGAAGAGAACAGTATCTATCCAAATCTTTTCAAGGGTTAAACAGTTAAATGCTTCAGCCCTTCAAGTGAACATAACACATGGTTCAGTCCACAATCTGATTACATGTTAAGCACTTCCCAAGAGGTGCTCAGAATTACATCCAAGATGATTAAAATTCATACCATAGAGAGGAAAGACCTACATTAAAAAAAATGAGAATAAAAAAAGGCATGAAACTTCTGTCACCTCTGACTCATATCAGAGTAAAACTAATGGAACTGCTCCAGAGGTTTCTCTAGAGTCCAATGAGAAACAGGCCCTGCTGCCTTAAAAAAAAAATACATATGCATTTAGGAAAACAAGAAAAGGACATCCAGAAGGAAGGCTGCAGTATTACTCAGGTATAGATCTGAAGCCTCGTTAAACAAACATGAAAACACTGAAAAATTAAGGGAAAGACTTGTTTTACTGAGGTGAATAGGAATCCTGCTACATTATTTACAAGGAACAAGATTTTACCCTGCATGATCATGTAATTAAAGTGTCAGAATGCAGACACCCAGGAGGACAGAGCTAGTGCTGAACATGGAATTAACATTGGTATTTCACGACTCTTGAATGATTTGCCATGTAACCCTAACAACCCCCAAATGCTGCCTTACAACCAGAATTGCCTAGGGCTTTGTAAAATTGAATAGTGATGGGGAGACAGTATTCCCCATTGCAGCTCCATTTGCTTGAGTGTTTCTGAAGCCTTTTTATCTCACAGCCCTTAAAAGCTGGAGGAGGGTACCTCCTTCCTGGATGTGCAGTTAGATTGGCACCCTGCAAACCATCCTGAACGCAAGGCAGTGCAGGACTGGCCTCCCCAGAAGCAGAGCACTCGGCAGAGTCTGGCTGGTGCTTTCACTTTATTTGATGAGAAAAGTGAGCTATGCCAGCTTTTTGCTTGCTGTAGCTTCCTCACCAAGGGGAAGAAAAAAAAAAAAGAAGAAGAAGAAAAGAGGAAAAAAACCCCCAACCTTCCTATCCAAATCTCGCTCTTCTCTGTCCCTACCTGCCTGCGAAGGATTTGAAACAAGAACAGCAATGTTTTTAAGAGGAGAAGAGGGGGAGGAAGGTTGCTGCTCACTTCAGAGTGGTGCTGCACATAATACGTTAAGACACAGAAAGAAAATCACTTCTTCACCTTTTTGCTCCCCTGCGTGGGAATGCAGCTTCGGTCATGATTGCACCTCAGGAACCACACAGTGAACAGCCTCTGCAGTGAGAAGGTTAGGAACTGGGCACGTCTTATCTTACAAGATGCTCAGCAAGGACTCTGTATCCAGGAAGATGGCCTTCCTTTTGCAAGTGAAAATTTTTATCTGCTTTTCCTACAAAATGGATTGCTGCTACAAATTCCTGAGCCAACAATTCATACTGCTGATACAAAAGCAGGCTGGGCACAGACTGTTTCAGAAAAAGAAAAGGTTGTGTTTTGGAAGATATCTGCTTGTGAATGCTAGGACTCTTGTAAAGGACAGGAAAGAGCAGACTGTGAAACTAAAAATAACCACATACATGCAAATACCATGTACTATAGCGCTACCACAGCATTTTTGGCCATAATATAGCAATTGACTGAATATGAGAACTACTACAAATCAAAACTAGTCTTCACTCGAGTATTTCAAGACGCTTCTTTTCCAGGAGAGAAATTCAAATTCGCAAGCCACGCTTCTTTTTTTATCAGCAGGAAAGAATGCCAAATAGGCCATTTTCAGAGGCACAAGAGAAACTCCAACTTGGGAACAAATTTGCCTAAAAGACAAACTCACACAGACAACCAACTGCTGCATGGCATCAGAATGGATACTGCTACATTACATCAAACTTTCCCAAAACTTTCAAGACCACTGTGATACAAGATGACATTTCTGATTCTAGCACACCTTTCTTAAGGTTCAATTATGCAAAGTTCCAGTCCCAATTCAGAAAAGCACCTAAACACAACCATAGCTGCAATCATGAAAGCAGTTTCCTATTTAACTTGATTATTCAGTTGGCATGATTAAATTCTAAGTGCTTAACTGTATTAATACAAACATCAAGGTTTTGCCTCAGTAGGATGAATTAAGTAAGCTGAAATTCATTGCACTGGTATATTTGAAGCAGTGGATTTCAGATTACTTCATCTCTTTTTCTGTAAGCATGCTGTTGTGCCAAAAGCTGTCACTCCCTTGTTTTCTATGCATTTGCTGTATTTTAATGAGAAACTCTATTTATTGATTCTGATATTACCAAGAAAATGGGTTTTCCTTTCAATAAGATGATTACACATAAATGTTACAGAGAAACATAAGAGGGGGTTTTGTTTTGTGGGCTTTTTTTTCCCTTCATAATTGCTGAAGGCAGCGTATTACCCACTAGCACAAGGCAGTAAATGAGCTAAGTCCCCGATTCACAGCTGTGCTCAGCGTGCTCCATGTGCAGTGACGGGCACGCAGAACGAACCATTTGGGATGCCCTGATGTAAAAGGGCTGGCTCTGTGCTGGACCCGTGCCCATCGCAGGCGAGGTAAAGCCACAAGGCCGTGCTGTGCATGGAGGACAGCGAGGCCCCCAGGTGCCAATCTGCCAGCCAGGCAATGTCAAAGAAAAGCAGTAATGCAGACATGCCCTCCTTTCCACTCATCACACCCACAGATGCCTGATTCTTTCTCTCTTGCTTTCAGTAGTGCTGAGTTTTAGGGAGCAAGCAACATAACATAGGATTTCTTTTTTTCTGGGACTAGCTGTTAACTCTTACAAAAAATATTCATCATTATGTTCCTCTATTTTAAAATCTAGTATAAGTAATAAATATTTTCTTTCTATCAATGGTGGCAAAACACTTTCATTACTGTACTCTGTTAAACAAGCAGTGCTAATATGTAGAGCTCTTAAAGAAAATTACAACAGGAACCTTGCATTCTTACAAGAATGCAATGTGTTGCTGTTCTGAAGACTTAATATTTTTTTTTCTTTTTCAAACTATGAAACTTTGTTCACTTAAGCCAACTAGGCTGACAGAATTACAATTTTTAGGTTGCATCATATAAACACATGAAAAAGCAAGCATCTGCACCCTCCAAAGTTTATTTAAATCCCCTACCTTTCCTACATAGAGTGGGTCTGTACCCATGTATTCTTCCAGCACAAAGAATTGATTCCACACCCAGCTGCGTTTGGTTCTCGTCCTCCCTGATTGAAAATAGGGCTTTGACCTGGACCTTGTGAGCTCTGCTTGATTCATCCCAGAAAGACACAGGAAAAGAGCTAGTATCTGAAGAAAATGGCAAAACTCCACTTTGCCCAACTTCATCTTTTCTTTTTTTTCCCTCGGTGAAAGAAAAAACCTTGACCAAAGCAGGCACAATTCCAGTTGTCTGAGTAGCTCTAGCCTCCGGCAGGGTGTCAGCTGGGAGTCCAGAGATAATAATTTGCAGAGTGGTCGATTGGAAGATGTCACCACTGCTGAATAGCCTTCACCAAAGAAATGGTGTAATGGGTACCTATCCGAGAAAAAGAAAAGAACAGTTGTCAGAATTTTAATTTTTTTTAAAGAATGCAAATTCTTTGCAGCTTTCACATCATGCATCAAAACTATTTATTTTTAAATAGTTTTACCTTTCTCCTCATCAACACCAATGAGTTTACATAAATCTCTGAGAGTTTATAGCAAACTCCTTGCATGGCATTACTACTGCTGATACAACTGTATTTATAGTCACAAAGTTTTCTCCTGACTATTCTCCTAATACACCATTTTTTCCAGTACAAATGCTAAAACTGTTTCTCTTTAAAATAATCAGAGTAAGTGTAGTTATCTTCAGTAATTTGGTTTGATTTTTTCTCCTCTGTCTGTTATGGTCTGCTTTACTTGCCATTATTATGATATAATTACAAACCAGCTACAGGCAGAAAGATGTATTAATGGCAGGGACATACCCTAGCTTAACTCTCTCCCATATAACTCAGAACTAAAATGAAGGAGCATAAGATGAATCAGAACAATTTGATTGATTCTTAGTCACAGTACACCAGATGCTATGATTTGTTCTGATCTGAACCTGACCTGGTAAAAAGCCCTGAGTCTCCCCACTCAATTTCACTACATTCCTAAAGCAAATGTCAGGCACCATAAGAAACATGTTAGACTACTTTATATATTTATATAGAAATATGCCCAGAAAGATCAGAAGATAATGTCATTTTGTGTTTTCAATGAAACCTTGATTAAATAACAAATGATTTTTCAGCACTAACACATACAAATTTTATCTTTTTGTGTATCTGTTTTTATTTGAAAATTTAATCATTTAATAACTTACAGAAGTAGCTAAAAAAATATATTTTTTGTTTTGGAAACACCAACTTCAATACTTGAACAAGACTCTTTTCTGCCTTTTATGACTGTGAGCCTTTTCTGCCCATGTAAAAATGTATACTTAGTATAATGTTTTTAAAAGTATAAATTCTGTCGGTCAGAACCAAACATAGCTTTGCCTTTTTGGGGGAATCACCAGGTAAGCAAAGCTGTCTCCTAAATAGATATCTTCCTTTTCTGAGTGAGCACTGAGGCAGATCAGAAGCATTTATGAAGTGCCAAACATGAAGTGGAAATAAGGGTGAAATTAAAATAGATAACAGGGCATTAATTTGGAGTGAACTGCTGCTACTTAGGAAGCCATGGTAGGAAGAAGATTTCATCCTTTCTACATTTAATTAATCTAAAAAGGCTAGACATTAAATCACAAACACATTAAACACTCTGGACTGATTATCATATTCCTACCCATCACTACTAAAACTGAGTGAAATGTGATATCCACTATCTGTTTTCAGTATGTCAGGCTCTTTCAGCTGCAGAACGCCTATGCATTGTGCTGCCAAAGGTACCTAGAGGGCAGAAAAACGAAACAAATAAAAGGCTCTTCTGATTACAGACTGTATTTAAAGCCTTTTTATAGTAATCCCTTCTGTGGTACTGCCCTGCACCAGAAAGGCTTTGCTTAGAGGCTGGTGGGATAAACCACAAACCCACTGAGCATGTTTGCTAAGCAGCAGCAATTTGAAAGCTTCCATATGGGAAAATCCAGTGTCTCCCTACAGGCAAAATGAAGAGAATAGGCAAGTCTTACCCAAAGACCCTAATTTTGAAAACATGATGCTACAGTTATAAGAGACATCACTCCAACATGGACCAAAATTCTTCTTACGGCGGGATTAACAAGCAGGTGCCATCCTCGTTAGAAGAGCCTAGTTTGAAATGATTAATCCCAACTAGTCATGGCTCAGTTTTGATGTGGTCCTTTGGGTAAATCATGACCATATGACAGTAATTACTGACAGGGCTGCCAATGAGTGTTAAGGAAGTAGATGTGCTTTCCCTGTGATATGTTGACTTCCTACTGCTCTGTTCAACTACGGTAAGTGTTGTTTGTAGTACAGGCTGTTTATGCATCCTTGATTTCCCTCTCTGTGCCTAAGTTACATCATGCTAAAGACATCTGATATTGATAAACTGTCAGTTTATTTCAAAGAGGCAGCAGATTGTTATTTAACGGAGATAAAAATACAAAATGGATTTTCTTAAGAAATGTCAGTAAAACATTTACAATATGTTAGAGTCTTTTCACTAAGCAGTTTGAAATGTCTTGTTCTTGCTCTGAACAGACATTTCAAACCTAGAATTGCTCTAACCTTTATCTCAAACAGTGTTCTCTTATATCCTTTCTTTTACACCTGCAGGAAAAGTATGAAAGCCACCATATGGAGTGCCATGGTCCCCAGCCACACGCCACAGCAGAGAACTGAAAAACGCACCCAAAATACCAACTGAAAAACAGTCCATATGCTAGACAGCACAATCTGATGAAAAGCAGAATACTCACACCTCCTGGAAAAAAAAAACGTTGTTGTGGTTTACTCATTCTCAAATACTTTCACCACACAGACCCAAAATTCCAATTATTTTTATTCAGCTGTGTGGCAGCACTTTCTGCTCGGAAACACTCTTCCCTCCCTTTTTCCTCTTCTTCAGGATAAGTCTTCCTATACCTTTTAGAGCCCTCTTTTTTAAGTTTTTATTTATAGTTCTTCCAGAATACTACCTTTTATATGTGATACCTCCAAAAGCAGAAGTCTCTGGTATTTAAAAATAATTTCTGTATTGGTAATAATTCTTTATTAAATTGCATTTCATTACCTTTCTTACTGAGATAGATAGATAGATAGATAAACACATTTTTACAGATTTTTTTGATTAATTTTGTCCAAGCATAACTAGCACTTCAACAGCACCTGTTCTATGAAGTCCATAAGTATCAAGTCCACAAGACCACATGAACAATGTCACAGCATCCATAAAACTGAAAACTACGAGGTAGCATTGGTGGTTTTTTCCTTATTAAGGCATAACTTGAGTGTTCAGGGTTGCATTTGTAGTAGTGGATAAAACTGACAGCAACAGAGGGTATTCAGTGTGCTCTGATTCCAGTGTCTTCACTGTCATCTGTGTTTGCTGACTTGAGTTTGACAGCAAAACTGACCTGCAACTATTTCGTACGTTTTGTTTAAAGATGCTCTTTAATAAAATGCTCTCTTCTGCACAAACAAGATGCAGAGTATACAAAACTGAGAAATATTTACACTTGTAATTGATATCGTTAACTACCTAGAAAAAAAGTGAACCTTTCCAGCTTGTTTCTGATCTCCAAAATGCTACTCCCCTCCCCAACAAGGGGCAAAACGCAATCATATCTCCTCATTCACAGTTTGCCAACATAAAAAGTAACTTAGGCCTTTAAAAATTAAATTGGCTTCTAGTGTATTTAAAGCATTAAGCTCTAGCTTTCACATCTAAGCTTGTATTCCCTATTTGCTTTATGTGTAGTCCTGGCAATCACAGATATGAAAAATACAAAGTAAAAGAACCGGTGTGTAATTTGGAGAGTGCTATGTGATCTGGACAGTGCACATAGCATGTCTTAGCTGAGCATTAACATGCTGTCCAAGTGAACAGCTGTAAGAATAAAAAAAAAAAAAAAAAAACACCAAACCCCAAAAAAACAAAACATAAAAAATATCCACTAGATATCCAAATTCTCATGTTTATGTCCTTAAATAGCTGGCTGATACATAAAACCTCAGACTCAAGAATATACATTTGAAAAAAATGATAACCACTTCATTCAATATACATGATAAACCTTGTATTTTCTCCCATCTGCTGTACAAAAATTAAACTATATTTAAGTCACAGTCTTCTGGTGAACAGTGCTAATCTGAAAAATGTTACTACTCTACCTCACCGAAACAATCTGCTAGTGTCAAAAAGACACTATTATGCACTGTCTCCAAGGGGCAATCTTGATTTGTTGAAAACATTCAGATCATGAATAAGATCCTCAGCTTAAAAGTCCCCCTCACTGCAAGCAATTAAGGGTAATTTACACCCACAGAAAATCACTCTGAATATTTTGCTTCACTCCATAATTTCTAAAACAACGCATCAAGTCTACTGTTCGCTGTTTGTGTGTCACAATGAGCACCATTAGATAAGGACAAGTTTTCAGTCTCAGAGATACCATCCTGGAAGCCCTCCTTCCCCATGTCTGAGATTTCCCCAGCCCTGTAGGGCAGTTTGCTGAAAGCTCTTGAGATCAGCTTTGCACCACCTAACCTTTGCAGCCAAAATGCAAATTCCTGCAGACTTCTGCTCTCACATCGCTACCAGTGTCACAGTGCCAGCTTAATCTATGAACCATATCATTTTCCTGTCAACCTCTTCAACCCAACAAAGAATTTTGTCCTTCAGCATATTTTGTCCTAAAGTGTTTCTAATGTGTAAAATGCTTCAGGAAGAAGTGGAAATCCAAACCCTTTTCCATTACTAAACTCCACCAGTCTGGATAGCATTACTCTAGTTTGAAATCTCGCTGCCAGCCACTCACTGAAGTTGTGCTGAAGAGTTTACCACTCCTATTTTATTGTCTTCTCTTCCCCCTGCCCCATTATTCTCCTCTCACCAAACTGCTTCCATTTTTGATAGTATTGCAAATACTAGTACTGTGCAAATATGGACCTCACTGACTCTGAGCAGCTGCCACCTGCTAGTAAATCTTGTTTTAGCTTGGCCATCAATGCACAGTTATCCCACGTTTGTTTTGTTTTTTCTCTACTTTAGTCATTCAGTAAACTCAGACCCAGGGTGTTGAAATAATTCCAAGGGTGACTATTGCCACTGGATCTTGACCCATGATCGCTTAAACAAAGTAGAACCAGCAGGTGAGCCCCCTGACAGCTGGAATGCCCTCACTGAAATATTTATGCTTTGACGTTCAATTTTACAATGCCCATTGGACAGGGTGTTACATTTAGTGGCAGAGAAAATTCCCCTTTGTTACAAGCCTGCAGCTCCTCCATGTCACACATCCTAAATATTATAGGAGACTCCTTCACAGGCACAGGCACAGGCACAGGCACAGGCATGTTATCCTTGAGACAAAAGGTTTTGAGAAGATAACATGTCTAATTATGGTGTCAGTTGCAATGTCTGGTTATCACTTTTTTCAGGGAAAGAAAAAAAGAAAAGGAAGGTGCCTTGGAGCAAGTGAGGTGGGGACCCTGCGATGAAATGAAGCTCTATGAGTCAAGGCAGTACGATGAAACCTATTAACTCCCTGTGCCAGATGACATTACAACTACAGACCACAACCTCCTGCCGCTAACTGGCCTAAATATTCACATGGGAGATCCGTAAATGTAGTGCACATCCTGCAGTCTGCATCTGGTTATCAAGCAAAAAACTATCACTGCTCCAAACATATGGCACTGTTACACTAAACTGGCTCCAATACCCTCTGACTCAGGTGAAAGGACCTGATGAGACAACAGAAAAACACTAGGCACATTGCAATAAATTATATAGCTTAAAAAAATGCATAAAGAAAACCAGGCAACAGCTTTTGGTCTTTTACACTGCTCTGCAGTTGATCATAAGATTGCACGTGTCTAGAGTGCTAAATTGTTTGGGTTGTTGGTAGGTTTGTTTTGTTCCCCAAGCAAAAGTAACAAAAGAAAGATTTTTTTTTTTTTTTTCCCCTGATATCATTTTCTCCATGTGAAAGAGCTGTATTGGTTTTTCACCTTGACATGGTGCATTTGAAAGATCTAAGTTGCTGGGAAGGATTATGCTAATTTGATCAGTTATTGAAAAGAAACACCAGCAGTATTTGCGGGTCTGGGACCAATCAAGGCAAATATTTAAATTTCCACAAGCTCAATTTCTGCAGCCTCATTTCAGCTGAAGAACATCACATAATGCCTAGGGATGACTTTCTTGCAGAACTGCTGAATTCCCAGAGGAGGCACTCCTGCATTACTGCTTAGAGTTAAGCCTGGTTTGACAGGAAGAACCGAAGTAACCATCTATTTTATGCACCCTTCGTCAGCTAGAATTTAGGGATTTTTATTGCCACAGGAAAACAATACCCAGAAGTAGCATGAAAGCGTACATGAAAAAAACGTGTGTGATAAACTAAAGGAAAAGGAATGGCTCAAGAAAGGCCTTCATTAAAGAACCGCTGAACACATCAGACACTGAAGCCAAAAACTTACTAGACAGCCCATCACTAGGACTGACTCCCAAGCAGTATATTCATCTGTAAATCGTTTGAAGTTTAAAATATTTTCTATTTTCATCACATATCAGACTCAATTTTTGAGCTGAATCCCTTTGAGAAAAGGCTTAGCCAGGTTTATAGCAAAGTAGGAATTTAAGTTGGAGTAGAACCATATAAGGTCTTGCATTAGTAACAATTTTCTTCAGTCAAGTCTCTGACTGCTGAAGAAACAGAAAAATGTGGGCACAACGTGTACACACACACAGTCATACGTGAAAAGGATAGGCGAAAATCTACATGGATGCTGTATACATTCTTCTCATCAGAAAATTCACAGTCAATCTGCAGTTGTACAAATGCTGTACAATTACCCTTTTATGTGAAAAAATAAGAATACTTTGCTATTAAATCAATAGCAAATAATCAATAGCACTTTGCTATTAAATCAATGAAAGTAGACTTAAGAGATTTGTGAGGCTGTCATCTGACTTTTAACACAATTCTAATGACCTACATCAGCCTTTAATTACAGTAAAGTCTCCCATTATAAGGGTGAAATGTTCCTTGATTAAAACTGCAATCTTTAATGGCTTTTTGCAAGAAAATAGGCTATATTACTGATGCTTGTATTTTCACTCACATTAACTGACACGCATTTCTAACATGCAGTGGTAGCTCAGATTATTACCTTTGATATTTTCCTAATATTACTGGTAGTTTTAAATCTTTATCAAGTACTCAAACCCTAAATATTGCACATACTTGATATCAAAAACTGTCAGAGCTAGGCCTTCCCTTACTGTGAATTTTGTTTCAATTGTTTTCAAAATCTTACTTAGCCTTTCTTCATGACCCTGAAAAAAAAGTGTGTCTAGATGTCTAGATTAGATCCCCTGGTAGTTGCAGACTGAAAAGCTATAAAATTGTGTACAAGGACTTTAAAAAGGATAGCACATTTGGTCCCTGGATAGTTCTTTTGGGTTTGTTAAGTGGGTTTTGTGTTCTTTTTTTTCCTCCAAAGATGGTAACACACCCGTTGCACTGAACTGGCTCTAATGAGGCACAATCGTACCATTTCCAAACATCCTCACTTCACCTCTGCATCGTTAAAACTGTTATAATATTGCTGAAAGAAAATCAGCATCACTTTACGACTGATCTTTATCTGTTGACCTGTTGTACCTTCAGAAGCTGCATGGTAAGCAAACTTAATTTAGTTATGCAACTTTTGTGCTACTGCCCATCTGAACAGCTCTGCACCTGAGATTGTGTAGACCCACATTTCTCAGAAACAAAGTACCTAGCTTTCACCAGTAACAATTCCCTGCAAACTCAAATAATGGAACAGACAAACAATTAGTAGATGAAATAACGGTAGAAAAGTAAAGTCATGCATTAGTTCCAAGGAGAGACTGTTTCAGAAACTGGCATGCTCAAGAGTTTGGCTCTTCTACGTATTTATTTATTTGTCCTGGAAAAGCAATTTATTTTCTGCAAAGCTGCACCATCACCTATGTTTTAGCTGAAAAATGGCAAGTCAGTATGTCTTGTTAGAGAGACTATGAAGTATACTCTGCCCTTTCAAGTCTCTGGTTTGACTTGAGCAAGTTATCTATCAGAACATAAGATTTTATCCTTGCAATGGGAAAAGATTAAAGTACCAGCATTTCAGTTCCCAGAATCAGAGCACATCACTAGTATCCATCTCCCATCCTTTCCTAAATCCTGGGGAAGACATCGTTTGTAGAATGTTGGCTCACCTGAACTACTTCACCTTTTGAAAGCAGTATAAAGGCTAAATCGTATCTCAAAAAGGGATATTTTTTTTCCTCCATTAGCAACTAGAAGCCTGAGGATCCAGATGACAAACCTCTTGCTACTGGTGTACACAGCCTATTGTAGGAAAGCAGGACATGCCCGTGTGTGGATATGTGGATGGATTGGGGGACAGGGCGGAGGGGGAAGGGTCAGTATCAGCCAAGCACTGCAGAGCTAGCCTTACCAGCTGAATACTAATCAAAGAAATAGCTCCCATAATTTCAACGTTTGCAAACTCTAGAACATCCTTGACATAGAAGGATGAAAGCTCTGGGAAATAACTCAGGAAATTTCCTTGTCTGTAATCTTTTGCACTGTAGCATCACTGCCAGACTTCGAGCCCAAGCAAGACAGCCGCTTTGGCTTGGCAGAAAGGACTAAGACAGTCAGGACTTTGGGCTGCCTGTATTTTGCACAAGTCTGTGGTCCTCCCTTCCCCCACCCCACTTCTCCGCTTGTCTGTGAGACTTCTCCAAAGAGTCAAGAGTGATGCTATTGTTCTCTTATTTCTCAGAAGGTGCACAAGCGCCTACAGTCCCAATGCTCTCACTTTCCGCGGTTTCCCCGCCACACCTGGTGCTGGGTGCTCCCGCGGCGGGTCCCAGCCGCGCTGCCCGGGCCGCCCCCAGCCCGAGGAACGCGAAACTTACGGCCGCGGCCGCGCCGCCCCCGCCGGCTCCGCAGAGCCGCGGCCCCGCTCCGGGCAGGAGCCCCTCCGGAGCGAGCGGGTGCGGGGGAACAGCACGCAACCCTCTCCTGCAACTGCTCCGACCGCCCTCTGCCTACATGGGAGGGGAAGGGGAAGGAAGGCAAGGAAAGGCACAGGTGCAGCCAGCACTTACCTGCTCCCCCTCTCCCTCGGCTGCCAGCGCAGTGAGTGTTTTAATCCCAAGGGCCGACTGTGCCTCCGCGGCGAAGTGCTGGCGGGATGCTCCCAGGCGGGGGGGTGGCGGGCTGCAGGCGGCGGGGCGCACACCGGGCATGGGGGCTGTGCGCCCGCCCGCGCACTCGCCCGCACCCGCGGAGATGGGAGCGCTGCCGCTGCTCCGCTCCTCCTTCTCCACGGCACGGCGCGGCACAGCACCGCCAGCCGCTGGGCACACGATGGGAGAAGTGGGTGCCGGTGCCAAGCCCAGCTCCGACTGGGTGCGGATCGTGGCTGCGGGAGGAGGAGGAAGAGGAGGGAGGGAAGGAGCGCGGAGGGAGGGAGAAGGCAGAGGAGGTGGGGATGCTGCTCTGGGCAGGGGATATCACGGCTCGGTGGCTGGAGCCGGCTGCCAGCTCCGTCCGAGGGCGCGCGGAGGCGGCACAGGGACTCTTTGTACCTCCCGAAGACCCAGCGGTGGCTATTGAAGAGGGATCCAGGGAGCAAGCAGCGTGCCCGGCCCCACTACCCCCCCCGCCTCTTCTCCTCCTCCTCCTCCTTGACAGGATATACAGATGGAGTCCTTTGGATAAAAATCAGGAGCCGGGCTAGGGGGTGGGGCGGGAACCAATCTCTCTCCCTATTTGCATTTGAAACGGGGAGTTGAAGGAGAGACTTCAAGATTTTTTTTTTTTTTTTAAATTTCTCCCCCCACAACCCACCACGCAATTTGTCCTACAAGCTGCGACTGAGGTTTCGAGGCGTAAAGACAAAGTCGCAAAACTAAACCGAACTTGCGGAGTCCCCGCTTTAAAGCTTTGCCCTTTCAGCCTGCCCAGCCTGCCACTTGTGAAACCCACGCTCGCCTGCCCCGGCCCGTCCGCCTGCCTGACGCCGGGCAGCCGCGGGCACAGGCCCGGGCTGGGCCGGGGTCCCCTGTCCTGGTCCCTGGGCAGGGCACGGAGCCACCACCGACCTGCTCAGGTGACTTAAACCTCGCAGCCCTGCTGCCCTCTGTCTCCCTAGAGCTGCTGTCACGCCTCCCCGGCCACTGTTTATACCGCGGGGTGGTGGCGAGCGGGGAGAAGAGGATTAAAAAATAAAAAATACGCTGAATATCTAAACCAGGTGCTTTCACAGGATAAAGGGTGGAGAGAGCGGAGTGTGAGCACCGGCAGCAGGAGAAGGCTCAGTGTCGCGCTGGGGCCGGTGCTCGGCAGCACCCACACACAGTCCCGCAAACCCGGAGCTGCTGGGGGCAGCCGCTCTGGGAAATGAGTACGTGCTTTGTTTGGACGTGGTCCAGCTGGGAAAGCGGCAGCACAAACTTTCTGCCTCTTTTCAGCACTGCTGAAGCCGTTTGGGTCTGCAGAACGAAATAGATCTACAACTGAAACGTGATCAGCCAGGAGTCAGCACGCCTCCTGAAAAAAAAGGAAAAAAAAAAAAAAAAGCAGAGGTTACAAATGTTGGCAGAGCTGCTGAACTGACATTTTCCACGGACAAAAATATTTTTAACACGTACTGTTTTTAGAACAATGGATTGTACCAAGGGCAACTGTAAGATGTGCACCTTGGTCAATGTCTTTTGATTTATATTTACCAGAAAAGCACTTTCAACATGATACAAAAAAACTAATAATGTGCATATATAATTAATTTTCATTCCTACCATACATTATACTATGAAGTGTGTTGTCAACACTAATAAAGTAATGTGTGGATAAAGTCACTTCATAAGAAAAAAACAGCAACAAAACCATTCCTTTGCATCACAAAGGTTTTCTTAAAAATAATTTTAATTTCTGAATTTGTTTGTAGCCTTTGAATACACAAGCGCAGCATCCATGACTATTTTAATAAATGTAATATGTAACTGCTATGTGTTCTTTGCCTTTAAGCTTCACTTTCAGACATGTGATTTCCAATGTCACCCTTCTAATCAGAGGGAGGCAATTCAACATCATGGCATTTGTGAACTGAAGAAGTGGTTTAAAGAGAGCAGCTAGAAGCAATCTTCATTCTCCAAGTTATGGAGTGTCTGAGTGCATGGTTACAACTTAATAAGATGTATTCAGGCAAGAAAATCCTGAAACATGATTGCACACAGTTGCTTAAGATTGTAATTAAGGATTCGCCTTTCCTTTGTTCTCCTTCCCCCAATCCCTAATTCATCTTTTACAAGTTAATCAAAATAAGACGCTTTGCACTGATCCTTAGAGGACAAGGTTCAAGGACAGATTATCTTTTTTTCATAATGAAATATCACAAACACCTCTGCTTTATCTTCTTTCAAATTCATTCAGAGATGTTACCATGAAAATTTACTACTTAATTCAGTAGCTATGACTTCAATGATGAAAATAGAACAGTTAAAAACAGTGAAAATAAAACGTTTTTACAAATAGGATGAGATAAAAAAAGAATCTACAAAAGGTCATGAGCTTCATAAACGTCAACTAAGATCCTCAAACTTTTTCTTTGCTCTTCAGGTTCAAAATAGGGACTAAATAGTCAGTTAAATCATTATAAAGGAAGGACTCTTTCTTATTAGTTTTGATTCTGATCCAGATATTACTAATGGAGAAATGGAATAGTCAATTATTACCCAATTAAAAAGCTTTCATGTGTAGACCTCCACAGAGTATTTCATGATGTTCTTCCTAGTTTAACAGACCTCTCTCAAGGATGTGTTTTATGTTCCAAAAATCTCGTCCCTCGAGCAAAACCTGTCATTAAACCATGCGTCAATAAAAACATTGGAACTTATTTTTACTCTGTTGAAAATAGGATAGATATTTTTGTCTTATTATTGTTCTAAATGCTTATATTGTTGTATCAAAATAAAATGTATGAAACCCTTTGACTTTCATGGGAGCGAAACAGTGACTCCAAGCAAAATGTGTGACTAAGCAGACCAATTTAATTTCATTGCACAGGCAGAATAAAATATAAAGAAGCAATTATTCTTAGTCACTTTTGGCAATCTACCATGTTTAGTAACATAAGCAAATGTATACTTTTTTAATACAATTTGTTCTTGACTGTCTCGATTGTGGGTTCTTGCCAATGCGTCAGTCCATTCCAATGCATTGACTGGATAATTTTGGCAGGAATTCATACCTACAGCGCCGTTGTATTTCTTTCTAATATGTTTTGTAGTGCATTTACTCATCCTGAGAGGTACGGGTGTACCACTTCCAGAGGAAAGTCTATGGTTTGTACAAGCAGACCTTGGACCATGCTAGATTCTCTCTTAGGTAGGTGCTGTGGAGGCATAACTGCAGGCATCAGAGTGCATTGGTTCTGGCACCTTTCCCATGTTTTGACTTCTGAAACTGTCAAGGATGCCTCTTCACAGTGCAAGTTACATTGCTGTTCTGTATAGTGGATCCATAGGTAGATTTAGGACCACAAAACCTGAAACCACATTTCCTGAAGCATGCTATTAAATGCTTCTTAGACAATGAGAGCTTTGATGGTCACTGCTTATGGAGGATTTTGACCTGAAGCACGAAATGAAAATGTTTAATGGTTGTATTCAGTCCCCTGAGCCTCTGTCTCTCTATATTAACATTTCTGTCTGTACACTCATACACATTCTGAAAAAGAGCAATGTCAGGTAACTGCTACCTGAGTCCTGGTAATTCACTGTGTAGGAAGAAACAACTTCCACTATGCGCTCAGCAATAGCTTGTAGAGTTCCTTCAATATGAATATGTATTACGCTCAGAGGCAAAATGCTAACTTTTCTTAAAAATTTATGTGGATATTAGTCTTTCATAAAGCAAGCAGGGGAGCTTTCAGTTTAGTATCTTTTTTAAAGAAAAACACTTCTCAACACCATTAGCACATGATTTCCCTATACAGGTACTAATGCCTCTGTATGTTACTCTTAGCTCAGGGCTTCAGCTGTCCAGAAATAATACTTACAAGTGGCAACAATTCTGATGTGAATATCTTACCTTCCATATCACAGGGAAAGTCACTGTCCATTGCTGTGGTTACACTAGCTCTGATTCCAGTCTGGAAGTGAGCATTGTTTTTCTTCAGTCTTCTTTTTTGCTCATTTCTACAAATAGCAGAAGGCAAAAAAAAAAAAAGCCTATTGAAATTGAAGACACTCACAGACTTTAACAAGATACTCAGCAGAGGGATGGCTCTGCCTTTCTGTGTCCTCACCATTACGGTTTAATTCCCTATTTAAACTTTGAGATTTTTGAGACAATTACATTGTTGTCTATATTCCAAGAGTTTTTTCCGCCCAGTATAGAACCACAGTAATAATGGAGACCTGCCTAACAATAACAAGTTCAACAACCTGTTCTTTAGAATATATTTTGCAGAATAGCCTCTAAAGATATGTCAGCCAAAATGACATAATAATATGAACTAAATTATAATAGTGGTGATTCAGTTGGGGAATTTATGAGGTCTCTTCGTGTATCCAGAACCACCCATTCTGCTTAGGAAGCGTTACCTTATCAATTCAACATTACCATCATGGCTCCATCTGTCCCTCTTTGGTTCCTCTCTATCTTTCCTTGAGTTTCCACAATCTTTTGATGACATATTTGGTCCACATAAACTGGCAAATCTGAGTAACTGATATATTTGCAAGAATGGTATTCTTCAAAAGTAAATCTAGTTAATCGAAGGCAATGTAACTGTAAAAGTAATAAGAAGTTACAGTTGCCTGAGGTAATAAAAGTGAATGCAGTTAAAAATGGAGTTTACGTTGTCAGGAAGAACAGAGAAAAGTGACAGAGGGAGTTGTAGGAAAGGAACTTGTAAAGTTAAGAAACTGTAAATTGAAAATGGGCTTGTTTAATCATAAGGAAGCTGCAAAATTAAAAGATTCTACCACTGAGGGCAATTTATTAGTCACACACCAGTAAGAACAGCACAAGAATAAATCAATTGAAAAACAACAACACGGAAAGAATTTTGAGAATGTCACAGGACGATGGTGGCAAATGGAACGTAGGCAGTCAGAACACTGAAAAGAGAAATGGAGAATTTCATTATGGCCACACAGGAATGGGCTATTTGTACAAGCAAGGATAGATGGCTTTAAAAATTCTTAAGGCCAGAATGGAGGCTGCATGGCCAAGCTCCAGATGCTATTCATCATATTATAAGTGGAGGTACCAAGCTGGCCAGCACTGAGATATAACACAGAGTGACAAAGCTGGCAGTGTGGTGCAGTGAGTGCTCTGCAAGAAGTATGGATTACCAATAGAGGAATAAAAAAAACAATCAGCAGCAGACAAAAAACAATGCTGATAATAAAAGTATTAAAATTACTTTACAGCATTAGAATTAAATTAAAAAAGGGGGCCTAGGAATAAGAGATAGGAAACAAGATATTATAAGAGGATTAAAAGGGAGGCAGAATCATTAAAAAACTCTTTTATCTGTTTCATTCAAGAATGTTGTCTAAACAAAAAATGATCAAAAACGCAGTCAGGGAAGGAGCAGAGGAGAATCCAGTTTCTGAGAAGAGCGTGCAAAATGCCAACCACTTGTATATCCTTGGACCTGCACTAACATTGCAATGGTGCTAAGTCAAACAGTAACTTTCTATCATATGTCACATAGCTGCTTTTATAAGCATCTCTTGATGAACACAATCATTCAGACTGAGTTCAAAAAAGCATGTGGGTCTTAGATTGATGCTTCATGCCAGCAAGATCCTGCTGGTGGAGAAGCATCACAGTCATAATCAGCAATCCTCTTTTTTGATGTATGCTCAAAAAAAAAAAATTAGATGCATTTCTGCTGAATATTAAGATAAATTCTGCCACGCACTCATACTGTGGCACAACTGATGTAATTTTTTCAGAGGAACTGTGATAGAGAATGAAAACATTTGTCTGATCCAATGAAAAGCTATACATAGGAAGTCCAATTGACTTCAGGGAGTTTTGCATGCTTCAGGGAGATTGCCACTGTGTAGCATCCACCCGAAAATCTGCAGCTACGTTACTTTGTGAAAAATGGCAATATATACACAATTAAACCAGTAACTGCCCGTACGTAGCAGGATGTCTGTCTTCAGGTCAGACCCTGTACTCTGCATCAACTATACAAAATTAATATGAATAACTCCTCCACTGACCTCTAAACCCAAACCAGATTTCCTTGTTCCAGTGTAATTTGTCAAGACAAGCTTGAACACTTGCACAAACAAAATCGGCGATTACAGCTGCAATTTCAGAAGTCTTTTCTGAATAAATGGCCCAAATTATGTATACTTCTGCATCATAACTGGTATTCAAGATGCTCATAACCTTCCCTGTGTGAAAACTTCAATTAAGTAAGCAACTTTCTAATTATTATTTGTAGGCTTTTCCCCTGACCACAGCAAAAATTAGACAAGCACCCTCTCTTTCAGAAAAACCCTTCCAAAACTGAAGACAAAAGCAAGGCAAAAAATCCCCAACAATCCCAAAACACATTTTCAAAATGTACAATCGGAGTATTATAAACACAAGAAACACTAGAAGCAAGGAGCATGCTGGTGACCCTTCCTTCTCCCCTTCAAGTAATCCAACTTTTCAAGTCTGGATGTTAAACAAAATGCGAATCTCCTATACCTGAATATTTATGGAGAAAGAATTCTACACCAGCATGTAAGCAGTTGTATAGGAAGCAGATGGAAATGTCTTCTGAGTTAGAGAAAAAAATGTCACTATCTTCATCATCCTGAACTGCCCACTCTCAAAATTACTTGGTGTTAGTGCTGAAGGAGACATAATTTCATATGTCAATTTCCCACCCAGCTAATGTATCCATCAAATTTTTTATTCCTTAGAAATGACAACTTAGACATCACTTTTATAGTTAAAATATTAAAAACCTTATAAATCCCTTAATCCTATGCAGCTTCTACCTCTTCTTGGGGTAAAGTCTGCATTCATTAAAATCAGTGGGAAAACATTGTTTAGTCAGTGAGAAAAAAAAAGTTTTATGAAAAGCCTAAGTTATTGTTGGTTTGAAAACTAGCTCAGAACATGGAGCACAGCATTTTGCCCCACTCCTACAGAAAGTGATGGAAGTCTTTGCAACTCCCAAATGGTGGAAGTGAAGATGCAAGTCCCAAAGCATTACACCAATCATTATGCTGCAAGAATAAAACTAGAGCTTGAGCAGTCCTTATTTCCTTCTACTTCTACCCATGGTTGTATGTATAAGGGAAAAAAAAAGGGCCGAGGGCAGATGAAAGGAAACAGCAGTTCTGTGGAACTTGCTTCCTCCCACACTTAGCAGGTTAATAATGTCCTAGCACCAGAAGTAATTCATTCAATCTCCTTCACTCTTTTATTGTATTTCCTCCGATCTGGCCTTTGGAGACATCGGTGCTGGTCACTGGAATGCTGTGTCTAATCATTCAGCAACACTGACCTTGGTGTTACCAGCCCTGCAAGCCTTCGTTTTTCAAAAGTACTGCTTTTGTTTTCCTCTGACTCACTGAAGTTTGTCATATACATTTCTGTTGGGAGCTTTCTGGGACAAGGGGCTTTTTAGGTCAATCATGGGACACAGAGCACAAGCACCCTGATCTCAGTGTGAAGTACTACCATACAGATATATACTACTAATTTACTACGCATGTGAATATAACACACACATGAGTCAGCTACTTTAAGACATCCCATGTCATGAAGCTTGTGTTCACCCACAGATATTTATCTTGCTTTGAACTTAATGATTGTGGTCTGATGAAAACAAAATTCAGTACAACTGGAGGCTCCACAGGATTTCTCCTTGAGGATTCTAGCAATATCTTTTGTGTCTACAGATGTATACTTATATCAAGCTTTATTGCTAATATATGTAATTGAATAACTCTACTGCACTTCCTCCAAGTAGCTTTTATTTAATTTACTGTGATTATCCTCAAAATAGGGGAAGGCTGATAAGAATGACTCCATGTATGGGATGCAATATACATCCTCTGTCTCAAGGCCAACAAAAGAATAGGTGCCTTTTGAGCAGCAGATGCCTGCAGGAGGATAATATACCCACCAGTTACTCAGTTGCTTCATCTGTCATTTTTATGAAGGCATGTCATGGTTGGACAGAGCAAAATTGCCTGTGAAAAGCTTTGTGAGGAAAAAAGGGAGAGAGAAACAGGTAACTGCCTCTTCCTAAGTGCTGGATGAAATTAATGTTTATGGGGGAGGGGGGGGAGAGCACACAGGAAAACAAACATTAGAAATAACTTTGTAAAATATATCTTCATACAATATCAGTCATCTCAATAGTGCTAAAATGCTGCAGTTGCTCCACTGCTATTACTAGTTACTTTAAAAGATAAATTGATGTCGAAATTAGAAAGTAACAGATGTGAAGCAATCGTAAGCATAAATTCCTTCACACTTCTTATTAACTGTGGTTAAAATTTTAGTTGTCAAAAACCCTTTAGTTCAGACAATAAAAGAAAAGAACGGAAAATTTAACTGTTCTTCAGTGTTGTAAGCCCACTGAACTCTGTAATTTGCTGAAGATTTGTTTTCTGACACTTTCACCAGAAAAGGGGAGAGTGGGGGAAGGAGTGGAGAAGTATTTTTCCAAAAGCATTCTGACCCACAAAAAGACCCAACTGTATGTGTTGGGAAACATGTCCAAACACTTCTCTATTTAAGTCTTTCTTCTCTTTCAGTAAAGTGTCAGTAGTTCTTTGAATAGCTATTGGCCTTGGCCAAGACCCTAGTGAAAGGCAACAGATGTTGCTAAGATTGTACCCAGGCTATCCTCTATCCTGTTTCATTTCTGAAAGAGAAAAAGAGAGAAAGGGAGAAGAAAACTTGCTTTAAATCACTGGACCATTTTGTACTTCAGCAAATCTGTTTGCACATGCTCGACTGGCCTCACAGAAAAGGCTGAGCCTTTTGCATTCAGCCTGAGGTCAGTCCTAATGCTCTGTTCAGTGGTCCACACTCCTTTCACATGGAGCAGCTGCCTCTGATTGCTAGAACAAATTGAGGTGATTCAGGCCACCAGCAGGGCCACGGTACAAGTGCTTTTCACCAGAAAGGGAGGGAAAGCCTTAGAACAGGACCAACTGGGGCTGCCCACAATAAACCGTAGGATTAATTTGATACAGTCAATATTAAGACATGCTCTTGCTGAAAAGTGGGCCATAGTGACATAAACTACAAGACAGTTGGACTGAAAGAAGAGGGAAGAAAGTGGTGTTTGAACATTTATTAAGTTACACCTAATTATTTAATTGAGAGACATTTAAAATGGTAACACTGACAGTTCAGGCTTGGGAATGTCTTGCTGTTTAATATGTTAATGGCAGAATATTCTTGATCTAAGTGGGATTCAAGATCAGTTGCATTATCATCCCCCTCACAATATTGTTTGAAACATTGACTGCAAATTCCCTAAACTATTTCTGTGATCAGTTTAAAGAGAAGAATAATCAACAGCACCATTTCCTACCATATTTATCAACCTGTTTCAGTGACTGGAAGTGGCTACATAGCTGTTACCCAAGCAAAAAAAAAAAAAAAAAAAAGGGAAAAAAGGGGGAAAAAAATTTGGTATTTACCTCTTTTTAAATTCCTTCCCATCTATGAAAAGAGATAAGAGCACAGAGCAGGCACTAGAAGGAAAAATGGAGTCAAGACCCTCCCCCTTTCCCTGGTGCAGCCAAGCTCCAGCATTACTTGCTTCAGTCCCAGCCATCAGATCACAGCATTTTCTGCTGTGTGAAGGATCAGGCCAACAGCTTTTTGAGTCTGAGGCTGAGCAAAACAATACAGTACTGCATTAAGGCACGATACCAAGCACTTACCACTTCAAAAGGAAGCACGCTTTGATGCCTCTGAAAGGAAAGCAAAATCTCTACAGATAGATAGGTAATTTTACCAGACTGGTCAAAAAATGAGTGCTAATGTTAATTCATAGAACTGTGGATTTAAGATCAGGGGAAATTAGGAATTACAGCATTTAGTCTGGCTCTGCATTTAGATGGAATGGCTGGGTATAACACATGGCCTTTGAAGTAGAGTTATCCAGGAGGTAGCTTAGTAAGCTGAAGAAGAAAGATCTTTCTATTTACTTAATTAGCAGGTATGGAAACAGAATTTAAGGGAAAATGTATGCAAAAACCTGCCTGTTAACTCAGAAAAATTGAGATGTAGAAAAGTGCCCAAATAGTATACTAGAATCTGTGATACATGACTTCACAAAAACAAAAACAAAAATAAAAATATCTTTTAACTCCTTGAATTATGGACACTAAACTGAGGTACATCTCAGTCTTCCTTTATTAGCATTTCATCTTATACTTGCCACTGTTTTCACATAGAAAAATAGAAAAAAATAAAAGTTGCATGTTCAAAGAAAAGTTTTAAAAGAAGACCAGGAGGAGTTGCATTTTCAATAGAAAAATCACTTTCTTATTCTCCTTAAAAACAATAAGTAAGTAAATATACATATCATGAAGTCTTCATACCACTTCTTAAAACTGTCTTTTCTTTAAGGCATTGCATATAATAAGTGTATGAGCTTATATAAGTGTATGAGTGTATTCAGCTGCATCTGAAAACTCACTCCCAATTTTAATACGTGGTTTTCAGCTAGACAAGGGTTGGAATTGTGTGTTTCAGTGCCACTGACAACAAAGCCAGCTGAGACATTCTTCTCCTTCCTTCCTCCCCCCAGGGCTGGCACTCACTCTCTGTTTAGCTGGGGTGACATCCCATGTGTGAGTGTACATTGTGAAAAACATCAGTTCAATGATTCAAGTTAAAGCAAGCAATAAAAAAAGGAGAAGTTTTCAATTAATTTTGTTTAACATGTATTGCTTTCGTGATCAACTTCACAGCATGAGTCCATATGTAACTATACTGAACAAAGAGTAGGGATGAGAGGGCAGAAGCAAGCAAATTAAACTTTTGCTTTCAGTTTCCTTCAGAAACTTCCCTTTCTTTGGGAAGGTTAATGTGAAAGGTATTTGGGCATTCTTCTTTTTTACTATCTGGATCTGATCTCATTCTGCTAGTTGGGTATATGCTCTTCTGGTCTTCTCTTCTGGTCTTTTTCCAAGCCTCTGCCAAGTCATAGTTTCTCGAGGTACAGATATCCAATGAGAAAGGGGAAGGAATTGAACCTTACTAAGGTCTTCAGTGGCAAGTTCTGGAGATGGAAACGGAGCCTCCTGGGATTAATCTGACAAGAAAGATCAGAGTCACTTCAGCATGCTTCTGCCTACACTTGCCAGATTTATACATCATGTAAGCAGGAATGTATGACTGACAGTGTCAAACACTGCTGAGGAGAACAGTAGAAGGGGTATGGGCATTTGGCAGTTGTCGGTCTGATGTGATACAGGCTTTAATAAGATAGGCACCAGGGTATAGAAATGGACTGAATTCATGTTTGACAGAAGCAAATTTTTATTTGGGCTTCTACGCTGTTTCTTCTTGTGCATAAAAGAAAATACAATAATAGTAAGTGTGCAACAGCTTGTGCCTGTCCTTCCTGGATAGCACATCCTATTTAAAAAAATAATATCATTTCCCATACATTTGTTTTGAGGGTATAGGGCTCAATATTTGGGTGTGCACATTGTTTTGGTGATATAAAAAAAAAGAATTATATATATGTGTGCTATGTATATGCTTCTGCAGAATGTAGCCTAAACCCCAAATACTCAAGGTCTCAGAATTTAAGTAGATAAGCTACCAGAGAAAAGAAATTTTAAAAACCTCCTCATTAGAGAGAATTCATGGATGGTTATTGCTATGCCATGTTTTAATAAAGGTACCATCTATATCATATTACTTGTGCTCCAGGCACTTTCAATTCTAAAAGGAACAGGCAAGAACCCCACAGATCTAAGTCTGAGCTCCTGTATGTGTATGCCTCCTAATTGGTAGCACTGACCAAAGGTCTATAAGAATCTCTGATGAGTACAACAAGAAAAGGAAAAAAACTACAAAGCTTATCGTTACAGAGATTTTTACATTCTTAAAGGGTTAGTACAACTTGGGGTAGTTAACAAAATACATAATAGAAGCAGGCAATATAACTGATTTAGAATTTCAAGAGCCTTTTGAAAGATTTCTTCTTTTGAGGATATTAAGCAATGAGAAGGGATGATGCACAGTCATGTAATGGATTAAAAACTAATTAGGAGACAGAACACAGAGTAAGAATGTATTCCAGCTCACAACCCAGAAGTGAGTGATTGTTTCTACACAGCAGTGCCAGAGGAAGCCTTATTTGCACAAAACTGCACTCATTGCTCTCCAGTATCCTTACAAATTAAATAAAAAATAAATCAAAACACTATTTCAGAATTTCCTCCTTTCCTTTTTCACTAAAACTGGTATAGAGTGATCTTCAACATCAAAGGATACCATGAATTTTAGTTTTGTTCTTGACTAGTTACCTGGAAGAAAGAAGTAATAAGAAAATTTCAAGATTAACATAGTGTTTCTTTATCTACCTGAAGCAAGCTGATGAAAACTGAAGGGGAATGTTCAGCTCTGAAGTGGCTTCTTTCTCTGCAGAGAACTACACCAGTGATAGCTGGCATGCAGGATGACCACCTGAATAACTTCTTGTTCACATGAGGTACCTACATTTGGCATGCTGGCGATTCCAGCATTGTTAAGAAGACTAGACAGCAATTCAGAGACTTAGCCCACTATGGATCCACAGGAACACTTCAGGGCAAATTATGCCCATTTTATCCCTTTCTAGTCCTTCATGGGGCTCCCTTCAGCAATGATTATTTGGTAGCCAGGACCTCTGGCACCCATTAGCATATGGCCATGCTGAAGGGATGGGTGATCCTCGTAACGCCACGCTGGCTGCAGAGGATACCCCAGTGAGAACTCATTATCTCAGTTTAGTTCACAAACCTCACTCTGGTCCTCGAGGCCACAAACTGCAGGTAGTCTCCTAATGAAGTTAGGAGCCTTAGGTAAGGAACTTCTCTACAAAATAAAAAGCTTTTTACTGCACAGGGATCTGCTATCCTCCTTCTTTTTAAAACTGAACAGAACCTGATAAGAGATACAGTGAATATAGACTAAAATGCTGACAAATTAGGAATGTAATCAAGGATTTACTGATGACTTCAGGCATGTTTTCACTAAGAAGGCACTCCACTTATTCCCGCTTGTGCAGTATCATTGTAGTCTTTGGCCAGTATCTTTAGGTTCTATCAAAAATTATCCAAATGAAAGACAAACCAAAAGCTTATGAAGGGTTTTGATCTTGATTTAGTTTTAAACCCAGAATAAAGAAATGATTTATGGGTGAGAGGATTAGCATATACAGAAAGTTACACTGCACTATAATCCCCTGATAGAGAAATAAAACATCAGAGAAGTAGAATCAGAGCATGGATGCAAAATAGTTGACTGAAAATGAGATCATGGATAACAGAGGTAATGAAGGTTTTAGGAGATGAAAAAGAGCTAAGGGTTGGAGTTTGCTTGCACCCAGCATTTTTCTTTGAGAAACCCTTGCACAATTGTAAGAGTTAGGGCAGCCCACTGGTTCACTCAATTGCTTCCTTGTACAACTGCCAAAAACTTTTCTTCACCCACATCTACTTGGACAACTTCGCTTTTTTTGCACACAATACATAAAGTACTATATTTTTGTACACAGAGACATATTGAAGTGCTTCATGATTCAGGGTTGAATCTCTGGTTGCAACCAAAAAAATATCAAAAGTAGAGGCAGACTATGTGATATGAAGTGCCTGTGGAGAGGGCTCCAGGACTTCAAAGCATCAGACACTGGCCCCTTTCTCAGACGGTGATTCTGCTCAGGATACGCTTTGGATCTGAATCAATACCACAATTCCTGTGCAATAATAGCATTCTGTGGTCACAGAACTAGTCACAATTTTGCAGGAACACTTCTAAGTATATAGTGTGAACACAGCGTCCCATCTTTACCTTTCTAGAACAATTCAGTGATACGCTCTTTCACATAAGTTTTACCCAAGAAGGAAGGCTGTATCTATTACTGAACAGATTTAAATGATGCATTGTGAAAGTGGGAAACAGCTAAAAGTGTTGCATGATATTATGGTAAAAATAAGTCTTCTTTTATGTAATGCCCTGCTTCCTCAAAGCACTTTATAAGCATGAACTAATTAATACTTAATAGAGTAAACAGTAACATGATTACATTATTTTTCATTTAGGAATTACCCTTAACTATTTTACTTGAACAGACGAGAAAACACAATGCTAATAATTTCTTATAAAACCCTTTTAATGTCTTCACCTTCCTTTTTGATGGAATTAAATCAACAGCATCTTGAAATAAAAGCATTTCACTGTTGTTGAATTTAAATATAGTTCTTACTTGGCAGCCAAAATGGTACCCTCACCAGTTCTAAAATCTGACAGTCATGTTACTTTAAATTTTTTCATTATCCTTCTTCGTTCTTGTTTATCATATATTGAGATTTGCCTAATCCATACTTACGGTTCCATATGTATGGTTTTGCATCTATGTGTATATGTGCATGTGTGTATGTATATATATGTATGTATATATGAATAGTTCCTTCACTACTTTGTCAGACAAAGCTCTCACAGTAGTCAAAAAGAATTTTATTTGCCATACAGTGAAGATTTAGGATGCAGATTTCTCCCCAAGACAAAGTGTTCCATAAAGTAATATTCCTCAACTCCTCCAGGCCACATAGGCTTGAAAATATGTCACTGAGTTGAATATCACAAAAAAAACCTGCAAGAACAAGCTCCTTTCCAGTCCAGAAGTTTTCATTAATATACTAATTTACATTCAGTATATTTTCACTTCCCTCCATACCTTATGAAATACCTTATGGTACTTTGTGTGGTGTTGTTCAGGTTAAAAAAAAAAATAAGAAGAAGGAGTAAGTAACAAAAACCTCACAACAAGCTGTAGGATAATGTGAGACTAAGTCATCCCAAGAGAACACACTTAAAATATTTGAACTGTGGTTTTGGACTTCTTTTGCTATTTCCAGTTCAGAGTAAAACACTGTTCTCAGTTTGACAAGACTTAAAGTATAATTCGGATGCTTTTCTATTAGGAAGCAATTACAAAGGTGATATAATTACTTACCAGCTTAGAAGCCTCCAAACCATTTTATGCTCTTAACTAGAATATACAAAAGTCTTTGAATGTTGTTTCAAATGACAAATTTATAAAGAAATTCCACTTTAAAAGGCAACTCCCAAAAATACCTCTACAGTACAAGGCATATGAAATACTATGTTAATTAGTTAATATATCAGCTACTCTGATGTAAAAAAAAAAAAAAAGGATAAAATTTGTCACTTTAGAATTTTGCCACTGTAGAATAGCAGAGGGTTATACAGGTTAACTGACCTTATCATCGGACACAGTGACAACATTCACAGAGTAACTGCAGAAGAAATCTGCTATAGATTCCTATCCAAATATATTCAGCCCATAGCAGTTCAATTCTTTTGTCCAACAGCAGTCCTTATATTTTGGAAAAAAAAAAAAAAGAACAGGAAGAATTCATAGTTTAATTATGCTACAGTCTGTTAAAAGTCTTAAAATATAAAGCATAAGCCATGAAAACTTGCATATCCAATTAAATACTTTTAGAGTGAGTTTTGGGTTTCTTTTCCTGAAACTGAGTTCTGAATTTAGCTTTGGTCACCCAAGTAATATTTATGAACATCCTGAAATCTTTATATATAGAGAGTTTAAGAAGATTTTTTTGTATGAAATGGAGGCAGAGAGAGAAAATATTTTCACAGTTTTTTAACTTCAGTTGTTATTTTCAATTGATAAAAAAATCCCCCTTAAAGAACCTAAACAGTATTTTTCTAGTTGGTTTATGTTCAGTAAATACAGCAGTCTTAACACAGAAATGGACTCAAAGAGCATACAAACTAAATTTATTCTTAAGAAATATCCTGGCTACACAGTCACTTTGTCCCAAGTATGATCTGTAATTAGAGAGATTATAGCAAAGGGCATTCCACTACTGCTTGCTACAAGGCCCTTCAAAAAAATAAATATTTTAAAAGTGCATTTATTCTCAAATGAAAAGAAGAATGATGCAAAAAACCCCTGATATCTGGTGAGGTTACTGTTTTCTTAGAGGCATTAAGGAATTGAACTGGATATCAAATGGTTTCTATACTTCCAAAAATCATAGTCATCTATCAGACACTGAAATGTATAAAAAACAATTAAAGCACTCATCTATTTTACTGTAATGTGGAATGAAGAAACTATGAGTAAAAATCCATAGTACTGCCTTTAAGAGATAAAAGAATATTTTAATGCTGTATGCAAACAGCCAAACGAAATCTGTGTTTGTAAGAAGAAAAACATTGATTAAAAAAAAAAGGAAGCAAGAAAAGGGGATCTGAAGGAACGATTCTCTATTTATTATGTAGAAATAAAGTCCTTTAATATCTGCTGTGAAATTTTAATTCCCTGGCTATAAAGTAATAATCATTGTAAACAGTGAATATGTAGACCTCTCAGCCTTATGGCTGGCTGGAATGAGCATTACAGCTGAAAATGTGTGCTACAACCATGATTTCTAAAACTAGTTTTAACTATGTGGAACACTGGACTGATTTGTTAAACCTGAACATAACTCTACCCCTAACAAAGCTGTTCATACTTAGATGAGCTCATTGACAGTAGGAATGTCAATACTGTATGATTTACAGGTTCATGAAGATGTAGATGGTACTTCAATTCTTAAAAATACCTTGTTCATTCTACCTTTAGTTCTTACAGTAGATCCTATATGTCTGGGGAATATATTGAGAACATTGCTATCAGAGTCTGGAATGTAAATACACATTGAAAATTAGGAGTGTAAGAATATGAAAAATTCAGTTAGTTGCTTGGTTCATCACCAGTAGTTCTGAGATGTAATCAGAAAATAAAATGTAAAGTCACTTTTCAAGTAAATTTACTTAGTTTAGAAGAAAAAATGTATCAAACTGCTCTGCTGGGATGTTACAAGCTAATCAATAACCCTACACTTTAGAATTAATGTAGATGCTGAATCAACACAAGGTCTATTAAAATGCGTGTAAAAGGGTTAAATTGCAATTCATTATATATATCTAAATGCATTCACTAGTCTGCACATATAGCTTCTCAAATGAATGAGTGGTATGCAATTTGTATACTGAAACAACTCTGCAAATAACGCAAGTCCTCTGAAATCATACTATTTTTAATTGTAGGGCATCTAAATTTAGACATTGAATGTTTCAAATTTCTTTTTATATTTTGGAACATTAGCTTCTCTTTCCTGTCTAGAGAGACCCTCTACTTCACTCTGGGTAGTTGTTTGTATAACTGATGAACAATCTCTCAAAACATAAAATGTTCTTCTGGGCAGAGATCCCAGGTAAGGAATGACAGGAACTGAAGGATCCAATGACTAATAGAACTGTGTTTCAAGTCATCCACGGGGTCAGTTGTCTGTGGCACAGCACCGAAGATTGATACGAATAAAATGTTTTCTCCACTCAGATCTCATTTGCTTGAGCCTAAGAATCAGGATTTCAGCTCCATAAATTTATTGAATCTCCTCTTCAAAAAGAATTGCATAAGCTGCATTTAACCTGGCCTTGGTTTTCTTTAGAGATTACTCAATAACTGATTTGCCCTCCACTTTTGTTTTGACCTCTATTTCACGTTGATTTGGGGGCATTCTGCTGACAAATTTGCAGCAACACTTTCTTTGCAGCAGCTTGCCCTGTAGCTGAACTCAGTGGAGTGACAGAACAAGGTATAGGGCTGATATTCTTGCTCTTTTAAAGTGTGTGTAAACGGCTTTGAAATAGATTTAAAACCCTTGCCACAATTTCTTGGACACTTTAACCAGGACCACTCTTGCTTATGTGAAATATAAATGGCAACAAATAGAAGTGTCAAAAAAGCGGAACATCCAATTTCCCCCCAAAAAAGTGTCAAGAAAATCTCTCCAAGAAATATTAGCTTGGGTAGAATATTACTTATTTTAGTTTCCACTATACCCTCAAAAGAGATTCCTGGAGCAAGAGACATTGCATCACTGGACACAATGCATGTGTTTTGGGTTTGCATGGCCAGGTTTTGGTAGTGGGGGGGCTACAGGGTGGCATCTGTGAGAAGCTGCCAGAAGCTTCCTCCATGTCCAGCAGGGGCAGTGCCAGCTGGCTTCAAGGTGGGTGTGCCACTGGCCAAGGCTGGGACAATTAGAAATGGTGGTAATGCCTCCGTGATAACAGATTTCAGAGAAAGAAAAGAATAAAAAAGTTATTGCGCAGATCTAACTGTGGCCAGAGAAGAGCAGAGTAAGAATATGTGAAAGGAACAACTGTGTAGACACCAAGTCAGTGTAGAAGGAAGGGCAGGAGCTGAGATTCTCCTGCAGCTTGTGTGACAGTCCATGGTGAAGCAGCTGAGCCCCTGCAGCCCATGGAGGACCATGGGGATGCAGAGACCCACCTGTAATCCCTGAAAGAGACCCATGCTGGAGCAGTGGAAGCCTGAGAGGAGGCTGTGAATCCATGGGAAGTCTGTGTTGGAGCAGGCTCCTGGCAGGGACCTGCAGACCCGTGGAGGGACAGAAGAGCCCACACTGGAGAAGGTTTCCTGGTAGTAATTGTGACCCTCTGGAGGACCCACACTGGATCAGGTTGTGCCTGAAGGACTGCACCCTGTGGAAGAGTGACTTACATCGCAGCAGCTCAGGAAGAACTCTTTCCCATGGGATAAACTCATATTGGAATTCATGGCAAACTATATCCCATAGGAAGGACCCCACACTGGAGCAGCGGAAAGATTCCTCTCACTGAGCAGAGGCAGAAACTATGTCTCATGATCTGACTATAATTCCCATTCCCTGTCTCCCTCCACTGTGGGGAAGAGATAGATCTGGTAAGGAAGGAGGGGTGGGGGAAAGGTGGTTTTAAGGTCTTATTTTACTTCTCATTATCTTGCTCTGATTTTGTTTGTAATAAATTCAATTAATATCTCTAATTTGAGTCTGTTTTGCCCATGGTATTTGATGAGTGATCTCTCCTAGCTCTTATCTCAATCTCTGAACCCTCTGTTAAATTTCCTCTCCCCTCTCCACTTACAGAGGGGAATGATAGAGAAGGTTTGGTGGGTGCCTGGCATTCAGCCAGGGTGAACCTCCTGCAGCAGGGAAAGCCCAGCTGTGTTTCAATAGTTATTTCAGAAGTTCATGATGTTCCTCTGGTTTGTTATGCCTTTAGACCAGTCTGGCTGCCATTTAGATCTCTCTTTTTTTGGAAGTTTTACTAAAGAAAAGTTTTAGGAAATAATATCTGAAGAAGCCTGAGCAACTTTCCTGACATCATCAAAATCAAATCAGTTTTACTGTGTGGGTCTAGGAGTGGGATATTGATGCAATTCTTTATTCCAGAGAAAGAATTTCAACCTAGAAAATGTCCTTCATCTAAAGTTGGTATTTTAGCAAGTTTGTTTAAAATCAGGAGTATAACTGAGGGTTTGTCTTCTCTGGGCTGTCAACAAGTTGTTACATTTCTCCCTTAAAAACATTTTGTATTGAATATGTGATTAACCCTAGAAACTTCAGTGTCTCTCTAAGTTATCTAAATATTAAAAGGACGACTACCCTTTTTTCCACAACTGTTCTTTCTGAGATACAGTGGCTACAGTCTTGTCAGAGGGGACCCTCTTTAAGAGTGATCATTAGTCATTTAACAAAATACTTGAAAATCAGTACTGATTTAAAAACCAAAAAAGTTGTGCTTAATATTAATTATGAATATTAACATGGTTTCATTCAGTAATTCCTCCCACATAAAAATTTCTAGAATTCAATTAGCTGTACTTGAAGAACACAACTTTCTCAATAGAACTTGTCTTATGTAGGAACATGTGAACTATTTTGCCACAAAGAATTGCTTTTCACAAGCTTGTTCTGAGCTGCAGAATCATTTATAGACTTCAGGAAATAAAAAGATGCTTTCCACTTGTGTGAAACTTTCTACCTGAGGCTCAGAAACTGCTTCCTGACACTTTTATTTCACAGTATTTGCAATACAGACTAGTACCATTATAACCTTTCAGATAGGGAAATAAAGGAAAAAAAATCTCAGACGATTTATATGCTAGAAGTCCTTAGCAGAAATATACACTGGACAACGGAGTAGATTATTAAGATACATATAAGCTAGGTGGCCATGCAAGTAGATTTCCATGTAGTTATTAAAAAAACTTACAGGTTTTTTACACTTGTCAGGAAAATTTAGACATCTCTTTGAGCATACAAAAAATACTTGTCTGATACATCCTGGACCCAGTGTTACAGCTAATATTATACAATATTTCTCCCTTCATCTTCCCAGACAGAGACACAGCAACCAAAGCAGGGTCCCAGGAGGGCCAGTGGGCATCTCCTGGGAGTTCCCACTTATTTTAGATCCAAGAAATGGCTAGCTAGTGCATTGATTGCTTAGTTGCTATATGTTGTCAAACAGTAGCCTTGTTGTTTAGAGCATGTCGTGGTCAAGTTGTGTTGAACCTTAGTAAGGAACCAGAGGAGGAAAAGAAATCTCAGGCTGCATTTTCACTCATTGTGTTCAGAGGATTGCATGCTGAGCCATAGTGGATCAGAGCAGGCTAACTCGTGTGGCATAATCCAGACAACTTATCTAGTTGTGTGGGTTAAAATGTAAATTTGGACATTACTTTGAAACACATGTCCTAGATCGATGGATTAACAGATTGTGAAATGTTTTCTTTATTTTGCCTCAAGACAGAAAAATACTGAAGTGAAGGCACGCCAAAGGAGGGAACTTTGTGCTAACATAAGATTTCAAACATGTTGGTGTCTATTCAGGAAAATTCCAGTGAAGTCAATACCATTATCCAGCTTTCATACAATCTAATTAAGTCCAGCGTTATTCTTGAATTTCTCTGGTATCACCCCAAACAAAAGAAAGCTGAAAATATTTGGCAGTGTTCTTTAAGAGAAATACACTACAATGTATTTTCCGTACTACAGAAAGGACTAATTCACATGCAATACACCAGCATGCTATATTTCACATTCCCACTCAGAAATATACACATGTACTCACTCTCACAAGAGTATACAGTAGCTGCAGTCAGATTTATGTCTCTGTGGAGCAATTTGAAAGAGTGTGATCCAGAAACTAAGCTGAACATTAAGCCTGGAGGAGCTGTTAAGCAACAAGGCTTTGCTGATTAAAACATGAACTTTATTTTAGTTTATTTAATTCATTTTGCATTCGGCTGTTTTATGTTAATTAACTCTTATGCAATTTTTATTAAATTTACTTAAGGCCCTAAATGAATATTTCAAGTTGCTATTGATAATTGTTTATTGACTATGGAGCCCACATTGAATGTATTGCCACACTTAATTCCCAACACAATTATGAAAAAGAAGAGTTTCTCAGTGGTCTAAGACAAGGATAGAAACTGAGGAGGTATAAATGTAAATGGAAATCCTCAGTGTACTCTCTGCCTAGGCTGGAAAGCTACAACTACTTTAGATGGGGATGATGACTGATTTTTGGAAGAGTAGCAAGTCATAACCTTTCAATGCTTGGAAGAAGATACCTTGGAAGACCTAGTTAGAGTATGCTCAGGCCAATAGTAGGCCCTCAAAATAAAATAATTTGAAAGATTCTGCTTTGTACTGTGGTAGAGAACAGAGAGAGTCACCTGGAGGAAAAGTCAAAACTTGTATTTCAATCTCCTCATTTGTATTTGGTCATGGTTGCCTGCATGTTTGAAGTGCTTCAAATTTTATAATGCCTTACGAAACAGATTCAGTTCTGGTATAAGCAGATACAGTTTGACTGGCAGTTGTACTACAACACTGGGTAATCTTTTAAGTAATAAGTACTATCAGTAATGACATTATTAAAAAGCATTACTATCTTAGCTTTGCAGTGAAAGGCAGAGTGGAAAGATGATCTTGTTGTTACAGGACAGAAGTTATGAGTTCGATATTCAATATCCAGGTTTATTATACACTTGCTTAGCAAGCCAGGGGTAGCACCTTCACATTTCAGTAAATCCCCTTTCTGCAAAACTACATAAATTATTGAGATAAATTTTTTTCTGTTTCTATGTTTAGCACCACCACAACAGGACAATTAAAAGGTATTCTAAGACATTAGCAGAGGTTTTTTGTTTGCCGTGCTAATATTCTCTGAGATAGTCTAAGCAGTTTAAGCAATGTTATCTATGCTTGCTTTCCCTCAAGTTATTTTTTAATATTTTGAAAAATGTCAAGCTGGCAACAATGGACAATAAAATTCATTTATCCACAGGCCAGGAACCTTAAGAAAGTGATGTGCATTAGACCCTTTCACATCTGGAAATTTCTGCAAGGTAGATCAGCTCTTCAGTGTCTTCTCTCTTAAAGCCACTTAAAGATAGTAACACCTGTTCTAATGGTTTTTGCTGATTGGTATGCCTGATGAACAGGAAATGGGCTGAAATCAGCAGTTTGCTTGTAGGCCAAGCACTGCAAGTAGAAATATGTCCAGGCAGTCAGCTTCTCTAAAAAGAATCAGGTGAAATGGTCCTCTCCAGGGGCAGAAGAACTTGCAGCCCCAGCAAACGGCTGCTTTACTCACAGGAAGTAGCTCTAATCAGGATGTTTGTAGACAGACGTGAGCTCAATGAAAAATGGTGCCAGCCATTGAGTTAAATGAGTGAGGATGTACAATGGCTTTTGTTGCCTTGCTTCAGTCTTTTTGCAAAAAATAAGAGATGGTGTTCTTTTCTCCCTGCAGAAAATGGTACTGTATTATAAGCTGTCCTGTCCACTGACCCTGTGATAACAGCTGATAACAGTTACTGAGTTCATAAATGTGAGAGGTCTTCTGGAGTTATAGATGGATACAGCCATGAAAATGTAGGAAGATGAAATGGAACAAAAAATAAATGTGTTTTTATGGCCTCCTCTAAAGAGAAGGGGCAATATTCCATCTTGGAGTTGGTGCTTTAACATGTACATGCAGAACAGTTCTTTTGGCTAATTTAGAAAATGGCAGTAGTGTTACAAAGACAATGGGGATTCTCTTTTTATTTGTTTTCTGACCACTCTTCAGGAACACACCTGGGGAAAAAATTTTTAGAAAAGTCTGTAATACTTCCTCCCTTCTTCCTTATGTCTTTCTTTTTAGGGGCTTGCTGAAATCAAGCCAACAGTTTTGCTTCCCACAGAAAAATATGAAAAGAATAGTAGTGCTACAGGAAGAAACCTCTTCAAGGACCTTCAGCAGAGCAATTACATTATGGCACAAAACAGATGGCAGATCTGAGTACTGGTAAAAGGATATATACAAGAAGTTAAGCTCATACACAGTGTGATTTTTTTTCACTCAGCTACTGGCTTCTCTTCTGTGTTTCTGGTACACTGGCTGAACATGGATGACTGATGACATGGATAACCTGAGTTCCATTCCCTCATTAGTGTTGTTAACTGCAAGAGGAAAAAATGCTGGTTTGTGCTAAAATCATGTTAATCATTAAAAATTTGTAAATTTTTTTATATGATCTCAAGCTATTAAACTGAGAAATAGGACAAATGCAATTTGTTAAAGTATCACACCAAGTGAAAAATAGTGCTAAAGTTAAATTCCTACTTAACATTATTATCTGATAAGGCTTTTCTCGTCTGACTGTGCTGCACAAAGGCAAAAGATAAACATCATGTACTTTAGATGCTTGCATCTTTCTCTGGAAGAAAGGGCCCTTGCCATTCTACAGTAGGGCTTTAAATGTTCATTTTATATGTGAGTGTAAATCCCCCCTGGAAAAAGCACTGGGGATGATGGAAGATTATAGGGTGCGATTTATTCACATCCATATCCTGAGAGACAAAATGCCTTGAAATGGTCCCCCATGTAATCTGATGTAAATTATCATGGAAGTAATAAAGTAATGAACAATATGTACTGTTTCATATGTAGAGACTGTTAGTTCACATATTTGAGAATCTACTGCCAAAAAAATCGTGTTTTGATTGCACTGTTATTTCTGACAAATCATCCACGGGCTTTTCGTTTTGGTTTGGGTTTTTTTGGTTGCTATTGCTTGTTTGTTTGTTTTTAATGATGTGCACTTTTGCCCCACCCAGTGGCCTTTACCTAAATTGCCAGCTCGGCTTGTTTTTCAGAGGTGTTTTCTCCCCTCCGCCCCAGTCTGCAGGGTGGATCTGCCACTGAAAACTGAACAAAAGCAGCATCTGTCCCCTGTTGCTACCCTGAGTATATTAGGCTATCATTATCTGCAATGACACTACCATCTGTAATGTGCTCTGGGGCAAACACAGGCACTGCCAGTAGCTTCAGCACCACAGGCAGATGCTTCATCATGCAAGAAGATACATGAAGCCAAAATGTGCTGTACATGAATTCAAGTACTTGAGAAGAGAGAGAGAAGGAGAGGGAAGCCAGGAAATAAATGCTCTTCATGTGTCTCATCAACAAAGACAGAAACAAAGAAGCCTCGGCTAGGTCAGGTACATTACTCAATCTAAAGACATAACAGATATAAAAAAGAGACTCATTTTATTGCACTAGGAAATCTGAGAGTCTATAACTTTTTATGGACTTTTATGTTTTCCCTTTTTTCACAAAGAACTTACAAAAAATTGGTTCCAAATTTAAGTAATAAATAGAAGTTTGGGGTTTTTTTCCTGCCTACACTCATCTGTAACAGAAAACGAAACACACACACATTGAGATAGAAAATAAAGACACAGAAAGGACTTTTTTTTTTTTTCTTGTATTTTTTTGATTTTCTTCTCTCTAAATCTTAGAACTTTTATGTAGGACTCCATCTTCCTCTCTCTGAACCAATCACTCTGTCATTAAGTTCTCAAGGAACCAACTGTCTCCCTGGCCCTTGTTGTCACATGCAAAGGCACATGACAATAATCACAAGAAAAATACATCTTTTCAGAAGCCACAAACATTCTGGCCAATGTTTATACTGTCTTTGTAGGTTGGAATGCAAAACCATGTATTTGAACCAATCTCCTGATTTGTCTACCTGCAAGACAAACATTCAAAGAACACAGTTCTCTTTTGGTTATAAACTAGATGCTTACTGAATATGTGCATTGTATGTCTATTACAACACTTGCTAGGTCTCTTGGCCAAGACTTTGCCTTCAGCGTCATCTATCTTGTATTCATACAACGAAAGAGATCCACTATCAATAAAAAATGCACTTTCCTTCCAGAATGAAATGCCTCTACAAAAACTACTCCAGTACTCTGCAAAGATGTTAACAACATCAATTTCCAGAAGTCCCCTAATACATGAGGTGCATCAGATCTGCATTTTGGTATCATTTTGTTCCTCCCCCTCTGTCTCCCTTCCCCCATGTGTGGTCTCAGGAATTTACTCTGGACATTCCAGAAATGGGCTGCATTGCTGCAGGCAAAAATCCATCTCCTGAAATATGCAAAGTGCACACGCTCTTACATGACTGTACACAGCACATATATAAATCAGCAATGTTTTCCCCACTATTTCATCTGCTCCATAAAAGAAAAAAAAAAAAAAATAGTCAATAAGGCCTGCACTATTTTCACAGAAGTAGAGAAAAATATTTTTCTATTAATATGCTGAATTACACAACCAGCTTTAATCACAGTTAGGTGTGGAAGAGAGGACTGTGATAATTCAGTGTTGAACAGGAAAAAAAAAACCAGAAGGATTCTGGCTTCCTAATCCACATCACCCTCCAGTCACTCTTTTATTGAAGCACAAGGACACCGTCTCGTTGCGGCAGGGAAGGTATGAAACGTTGCCTTTGTATGAGGTGGTCCAGTGCTGCCTCTATCAAGATTAAGTAGGTCATTTATAAGATCCCAAGCACACACCATATTTTGCAGTAAGAGTTTGGAGTTTAACAGACAAGCAGCCATGCAGGCAGCAGCAGTGATCACATTGTATATGAGACAATATTTTTCTCAGACACTCTGCTTCCAAATGAGAACAAAGTATCTTTACATGTCTAGAGGGAAAATGGTGCTTTCACTATGTCTCCTCCTATGCTAAAGGTTCTGTAGGCACTGTTTACACATCAACACAATAAATCTATTTTCTGGGCATTTTTACAGTCTTGCTATAGTATTCCATACATTGTTGTTTCTTTTCTAAAAAGACCCTACGTAAAAATACAGTCCCAAAGAGTTAAACCAATTGAAGCTATTCTAAACTTGCCACATTTGTCTAGGGCAAATTTCAGGGGGTTTGTCAATTTTAATTAGAAATGGCAAATGATTGTGCACAATGCAGCAGATTATCAGGGCTACTTGTTAAATTATAAAAGGCTGGCTAAGCTTCAGAGTGAAGCTAGTGTCCAAATTAGCAAATCTGATAGTTCATAGTTTATGCTCACAAAAATAATTACTTTTTCCTCCTTTCTTTTGCAGATTGTGTTCTTTGTCAGAGGAAAAAAAAACAAGCTTATAGATCTCTAGCCAATTTCTGTGAATTAAACCTGTGTTCACAACAATAAAACCAAGTAAAATGCCATGCCCTTTCATAAGCCCTATCTGTTTTTAACATTTCTTATTTTTTATGTTAAACCCATAATACACTCTTTGCTGGAGTATAGCATTTTTTCACCTCAGAAGGTCATTTATTGTGAATTCTGAAAACACATTGAACTAAAAAAAACCCCATAACTCTATGCCGAAAAGATGATATGCAAGGATGGAAAGAGAGGGAGGTGTAGTTCCCCACACACCTTTTCTATTAGGACTGCCTTACATGAAAGACAGCTCCTCCTGCTCCAGCACTGAGGCAGAAGCTATGTCTTCCTCCACCAATGAGGCCTGAAGAAAACTAACCTGGCACTGGACACACACAGTGTTGAAACTTGGGCTTCTGCAGCATCCCCCATCATTCCTGCATGATTTGCAGTGCTGTTTGCACTTGACTTGTGGGACAATTCTGATTTCATCCTCAGGGTAATGGGCTGATTTTCTTTCCTGTAGAGCTAACTCTGGAGACAATACAAAGTCTTTATGAAAGTTAATAAAAAGAAAGACAGGGATCAAATTCTCCAATTATAAAAGTCTCAAATGTTAATCCATGACACACCAGCTGTTTAATAACACTGCTGGTGGTCACTGGAAAGTTATAAAACAGGTCCTCTTTTAATCTTCAAGCATCAGCTTATGTTCAAGCATAGTTAAGAAAACACTGGGTAGGAAGTAAACTATATTGCAAATAAACCAAAATAGATTTCAGTGAAATCTATCAGAAATGTATGATCTGAAGCTTGACTAGAAGTAGTTCTTAAGGTGTTGTAAGCAGTTATAGCTATCCAGAATCTTGGATTCATTAATTTTTTTTTTTTTTGCTTATGAAAAAAAGGTTTTCCTAGTTGCATAATTGCATGTAACCTCAAGCTCAATAGATAGTGCATTATTGAAAAAAAGGAAATGAAAGAAGTTCCAATACTCTGAAAAGACAAGTGAACCGATGACACTCTGATTCTGAAAAAAAAAAATTCTCAAGGATAAAATGGGAACAGGAGCTAAAGTCCAATTTCTCTGCATCAAGTCCAGCCTCTCTAGTGATTATCTGAGTTGCACTGACACCTGAGGGGCACAATCAGACAGCTCAAAAACGTACCAACCATGCATCTTCCCTCTTTGCAGTTACGTAGTCATCTTCCCTCTATCACATGATCAACAACCAGATGGTTTGCTGAGGTCAGATGATTCCCAGTATATGTCAAGGGGGTCAGAGAAAGGTATGGTGAAGAGCTGTTTTTAATTCTCTCCCTGTTTTCTTCCTCCCCTCCCTCCCTCCCTCCTTCCTGCCTTCTTTTCTCTAGCTCTCTCTCTCTTCCTCATAGAGTGTGCTGACTGTCAAAACAGCATATCTGCACTAATATATTCCATCTAGAAATAATCTCTTACAAAGTACCTTATTAAAGAGTAAACCCGTATAATGATTAATTTCATTAAGCAACATTCTTCCCTGAAGGCTCCTGTTTGTAATGAAATCTTCAGACAATCACCACCTAGGGAAGCAATATGTCTGCTAAGAGCATTGCAAAATAATTATCAAACGACAAAATATGACATACCAACCTTTTTAGATGATTGAGTAATAATACTCTAAAGAACACCACCCCAACTCCTCACCTTCCTTTTTTTTTTCATCATTTCAAGCTGTTTACACTGCATAGTGCAAAATGACCACTAACTTAACTAAAACTTTACAATACCAAACCTCTCTCACTACGGCACACTGACAACGTGCAGAACAAACACGGTGAACTAGAGAATCCTTAATTTTAAAATATTGCCACACATTGTATATCCCAGAACTGAGTATGTTCAGTGGGGATATTTATTCACTGTATCTCTATATGTCACAGTAATTTAATGAAAACCTGAATTTTTTGTTTAAAGATTTTACCAAATGTAGGAAATATGAAAACTGCCCACCACACACAAAAAATAGGATTTTCTTAAAGCCATGATTTAGAGACCTGATTAAAGCTCTTTGTGGAATCTTTAATAAGGAGCTTGTTTATACATATCTATTGAATGACAACATCTTGATGCCAAGAATCTAGAAATACTTGTTTCAAAGCTTCATTTTGGAGCAAGAGATTAAGTTTACAGTGGACAACGTGTTTTTTCTTTTCTCTACACAGACAGCTATCTGGTATTGACAATGAGCTATACTGAAGAGGCCTTGCTCTGAAGGAATAAAGAATATCTGCATTGTGCACACATTCTTGTGCTGAATATTTACATTTGCCTACAAGAGTTTAGACTCCAGTAAATAAGGATTATGCAGTGGATCTGCCCTTACAAAGGTTTGCTTACTGTGTGAAAAAGCTAGCTTCCTCTATTGCTCCCTTTATTGCTGATTTTCTTTTCAGTCCTCAAGAATTCAAAAATAAAACATGTTTTGAACTCTTTTTCGATAAAGTTGCCTTGTGCACGATTCACCCTGTATCTCAACCTCTGCATTTTGCTAGTTTGCTCTAATTTATTTAAATGTAAGCGTCTTTCAGCACAGCTTTGTTCTGTTCTGTATTAAAATGATTGTGAAGATATTAAATTTTCAGAATGGTGTATTAGCTCAGACTACAGAATGGGCATTCTAGTAGAAAAATTCTGATTATTCAGCAATGCAACTCATACTTTTAGTGTTCTGCACAGAACAGATGATGTAATCCCAATTGCCCTACTGTTGCAACTATCTGAGCTAGGAGTTGAAGAAAAGGAAGAAGATAAGCAGGAGGAGAGTGTGTCTATCATGAAATGTTTTTTTCCAATTATCTTGTTTCATGTTTTAAATAAAATTATCAACTTCAGGAAAGTACTGGTTTTCATTATTTTTTCATGGTTTTGAGAAAACCAGATGAAGAAGTTTTTTCTTAGTAGATAGTGGTTTTTAGCATTTAAAAAGTTGTAAAGTGTTTGCAGTTTACTGTCTATTATATGCAACATAATTTATTCAGTAATTAAAATGCAGTAATTGCCATTACGAGTTCAATATTTGCTCACAATTGCTGCATGTTGATATCAGAAACAATCTGAAATTACACTTTCCTTACCATCGGAAGGTATGGCCTCATTCATATCCCATGCAGAGCACTGCATTAACCACCACTGACACTCTCATTAACTCCTGGATCTTTAGAGCTATATTTGGCATGCTGTGTAGGATCATCTTTCATGCATGCTCTCACCATTCTGTGTAGATACATTCATCTTTTACCTTTCATTTCCCCTTTTTCATCATCTCCAAATGATGGGGCTAAATGGAAGCCGTTTCAATGAAGAATACAGTTATTACTCCTTAGCACTGCCTCAAGTACCTGAGATTTTCATGTGATTTCTGCAATCCTTGGGTGGATACAGAACGGATTTGTTTCCAGGTTCACACTCCTGCCATCACAGCAGAGAGAGTACTTAATTGCTAAGGTAATTTATTTCCTCACTTTTAGCATATAGCAGAGTATTCCAATCAAATGGCTAGTACCAAAACTGAAAGTCTTCCCTAACCTGTTTCAGGCACTATTTTCTGCTTTGAAATGTGTCTTGCATGTGTCCTGCCCAGGGATTCAGAGGTCTGTCAGTTGTTGGTAATGACCCCACTCCAGCCCAGGCCAGACCCCTGGGGTGGAAAAACCCTGGAATAGGCTAGACTTGCAGAACCGGCAGCAGCCTCAGGTTCTCTAGCATAGCGAGGCTGTGGGCTTGCTTGGACTTCTGATCGAAACTGCAGTGCAACAGCATGGGGAAGGAGAAGAGGTGGCCTTAAAAACAGGTCTTCTTCCTAACTTTCTAAGGAAACAGGTAGTTAAAACAACTTTTGTTAAAACTGTGTGTACTGAGTTTGCGTGGCAAGGTTTTGGTAATGGCATTGGGGTGCTACTGCAGTGGTGGCTCCCATGGGAAATCTGCTAGAAGCTTCCCTCATGACAGACAATTCCCTCAGAGCCAATGCCAGCTGGATCCACCACTGGCCAAAGCCAAGCCCATCAGCAACGATGGTAGTGCCTGTGGGACAACATAGTTAAGAGGGGAGGAAAAAAACCACTTCAACAATTTCATTCAGAAGGAGTGAAAATACGTGAGAGAAAGACATGAAGGCCAGTGAAGAAGGAGAGGGAGGAGGTGCTGTATCTTGAAAGTAAAGTATATTGCAATGGTCTGAACTGAGCATGGAAGGAGAAACCCAGCTCCCCGAATGTGAGTCCTGCTGCAAACAGCAGCACTCCGCACCCCAAACCCACTGTGACTGTGCTCTCCCTGCCCACTCACCCTCCTCTCTGCTCCATTAAATTCAATTTCAGCCTATTAAGCTCAAGAGTCAAGAAAAAGAACTTTAAAGAAAGTTACTTAATATTAATTTGAACTCCAAAGTATTCCAGTAAAGGAAAAAAAAAATCAATGCTGTTAAGATGTGCAATATTTTACATAATAGAGCTGCACGAATAATGAAAAAAAGTTCAATATCTTATTCTGAAAACCTGTAAAATCTATTAAATGAACCACTTGGTAAATATATTCATAGCTCTTCCAACCAAGCCCACAAAATAATGTATTCAAGATATTTTAAAATACTGTATACAAAATGTGAGAAAATATATTACATTTATAATTTGATGAATAGTATAATGAGACATCAACAGAAGCTATTGTTCTTCTTGCACATTGAGAGTTATGGTGTATGAATGGGTTGTTACTAATTAGATTTCATGGTTACATGGTTACATGATTACATGGTTAATGTAGAGTTTATCTCCTTTGCATACTACTAAGTGCAACTTCACAACTTGTTTTTCAAGGTATTTAAAAAGGAGAATAGTTATTTAATTTTCTTTGAACTTGATGGACTCTGACATCAAAATAATAAAAAAATCTTTTAGTAAACTCTATTTAGAGATGATAAATTTGGCTCATCAAAATGATTAAATTTTATTCTTCCTGCTGCATTTTTTTAAAATTAAAACTTGCTCATATGAAAGTTTATATCATTATAAGATGTATGATTAAAGTAGGATCAGGATTGGTTGGATCCTTTGAACTTGACATTAATGTGCCAAGACTGCTCTTCTCCATGTTGGATGCTGGGTTTTTTGATAAACTTAGCATCTAGCAAGTGCATTCACCATAGAAATGTATGAGAAATTCAATAGCCAAATTATCCACTAAAGCATCCTCACTACTTTCCATCAGGTTATACCAGGAGGAAATTAGACTTGTCAAGTATAGTGTAATTAATCTTGGACTCAGTGTGGTGAAGGGCAGAAATCACTGAATGTGATCCAAAGAATTCTGTGTTGGTGTTTTTCTCATCAACACCTTTCCCAGGCCATTAGAGGTTTCAGAATATCACTTAAAACTAGGGAATAATTCTGACTCTTTGAATGATGTATGTAGTCAGACAGTATAGAGTGAGGAAGACAGAATTGTCTCAGTATACTTGAATGAAGTATTCATGGAATCATAGAACCATTTCGGGTGGAAAAGGCCTCTAAGATCGAGTCCAGTCGTGGTGGACTCAATTCAGTGGACTAAGGCCTTTTTCTGTGTTAAAAATCAGTGGGAAAACAATCCTCATGATCATTCTTGAAAGAGAAAGCAAAACTTTTTCCAATACTCTAGTTTTCCACACTACCTATCCATATCATGGAGTAGTTGAGACTGGAATCCCAGCCTGCTGGTTAGTTATTTGGCTGGTATTGTAGCACTGGATCTTTGTAATGCCAAGGTCACAAATAAAGCTGCCTGAGAAGCAGGTTGTTTTCTATGTAAAATATTTGAGTTACAAAATCACTTAATTTCTTCAGTAATAGTTTCAACTTTTAGCAAATAGATATATTTTCCCCCTGGGAGATGAAAACTCAGTATATGAAAAAAATAGTCATGTTACATGTTGGCCAAAAGTGCATCAAGGGGAAAAATATTTGCTAATGAACCAAACCTATTGAGAGTACAGTCATGAGACTTCTGAGTGCCCATGGGGCATTATTATCAGCAGATGTGAATAAAATGTTTCAGCTGAGTATTTTTGACATTCAGGTGTTTTAGTTTTGTTGAACAGATGCAATTTTCTGCAGAGGGCAGACACATCTTTCAAATTTTTATTTTAGTCAAAATCTATTAAATATGCTTTAAGAAAATATTTTCATGAGGTATTTGTATATATGCATCTCTTTCTTCTACTCTGTAGCCTACCACAAAACCAAGAATTATTTCATTACTGTTGGATTTGTTTTGCTTCCTTGCTCTCAGAGAGACAGCGTGCTTGAGAGAGAGCATCTTTTCAAACAGAATATGCACTTTGATATTAACAAAAATAGTAAGAAAATAGAATAAAAACAAAAATGTAATTGCTTTTGCTGCATGACTGATTGCGTCCACAATACAATTAAGCAGAAGGGAAAAATTATTGCATCTTTGGCAGTAATTCAGGGTGTAGCACACCACTAGTCCTCAGAGAACTTAGTTTTCTGCCAAAACTAAAGAAAGTATATTAAAAATATATCTGATCACCAGAAAAGGTGATTCAAGCAATTGTTTCTAGGTTTTTAGGCCAACACTGCTCAACATCTTCATCAGAGGCAGGAATAGTGGGATAGAGTGCACCCTCAGCAAGTTTGCCAATGACACCAAACTGTGTGGTGCAGCTGACATGCTGGAGGTAAGGGATATCATCCAAAGGGACCTTGACAGGCTTCACAAGTGGTATCTAAGAAATTCATGAGGTTCAACAAGGCCAAGTGCAAGGTCCTACACATGGGTTAGGGCAATCTCAAGTACCAATACAGATTGGGAGGAGAATGGCCTGAGAGCAACCCTGAGGAGAAGGACTTGAGAGTGTTGGCTGGTAAGAAGCTCAGCATGACCCAGCAATTCTTGCAGCCCAGAAGGCCAACTGTGTCCTGGGCTGCATCCAAAGCAGTGTGGGCAGCAGGGCAAGGGAGGGGATTCTGCCCCTCTGCTCTGCTCTCATGAGACCCCGCCTGGAACACTGCATCCAGCTCTGGGGTCCCCAGCACAGGAAGGACATGGACCTGTTGGAGTGAGTCCAGAGGAGGGCTATAAAACTGATCAGAGGGCTGGAGCACATCTTCCATGAAGACAGGCTGAGACAGCTGGGCTTACTGAGTAGGGAAGAGACTGCTCCAAGGCTGCCTTATTACCTCCTTCCAACACCTAAAAGGAGCCCACAAGAAAACTGAGAGGAGTTTTTACAAGGGCATGTAGTGATAGGACATAGGGGAATGGCTTCAAACTGAAAGAGGGCAGATTTAGCTTAGATATGAGGAAGAAACTCAGTACTGTGAGTGTGGTGTGGCACTGGAACAGGTTGCCCAGAGAAGTTGTGGAGGCCCCATCCCTGGCAGTGTTCAAGGCCTGGTTGGATAGGGTTTTGAGGAACATGGTGTAGTGGAAGGTATCCCTATCCATAGTGGGGATTGGAATTTGAACTAGATGATATTTTAGGTCCCTTCCCACCCAAAATATTCTATGATTCCATGATTTTGTGAAGCAAATTAAGCTGCACATCATAAATCAGTGTCAGACCACAAACATTGTTTTAACTGAAGTCATTCCTGCCTGGAATTGAAGGGCTTTACTTAGAGAAAACAGTTTTGCCTTCAACAGAGTTTTTTCCTGCTAAACCATCATTATATCATGCCACAAAACGTTATTTCTTTAATTTTCTGCAAGAATAGCTTTGACAAATTTAAATATTTAAGAAAAGAGAATGGTATTGGGTTTATAAAATTGGGGAAACTCATCTGTAGGATAAAAGCATATCTGTATTTTCATATCTTTATATATATACAGGTATGTTTACACACATACCTATGTATATGTGTGTATATATATATACACATATATATATATCTACACACATATAAGGTCATTTGGCTCATGCCAATCTACTGTTGCTCTTTAGGTGGCATCAGTTTTATTCACCTATGAATGCAGCATTACCTAGGTGCACTCTATAGTGATTTTACTCACAATTTAAAGGTTTTCTAACACATTTTTGAGGCACAAAACAGCATCAGATGATGGTGATATTTTAATGGATTAACACTAACATTTTAACTTCAGTCAGTTTCCTTTTTTTGACTTGAAATTATGTGATCTGTTTCAGTAGCACATGGTTAAGGTTTGTGCTCTCTGTAAAAGAATTAATTTTCCTTTTAGTTTTGTTTGCTTTAGATTTGTAGAAATTTATAAACAGCATGATATGTCACTTTAACAAATCCGTTTAATAGTAGTAGTAGAGGAAGGAGAAGTAATAATAATCATAATGATAGTAATCGTAAAGTCTTGCAAAATCTGCTTCCTCCAGGTGGCAGAGGTGAAATCAAATTGGCATTTCTGTATGCTCAGAACAATAAGATTTTTGTGAGTGTTCTGATACTTCTGTTTTCATATCTCATCCTGCTATCATAACTTATTTTGTTATAAAAAGATCAATTTTAAAGCCATTACAGTTACAAGTGAGGAAAACCATGCAGTTCTGCAGGTAAAGCCCCAGCTCTGCAACTATAAGTGCAGTGGAAAAAGTCTGAGACACTGAGTAGAGCAAATACGTAATTACTGCTTGGTTGAAAAACCATATTTATTTACAGTTAATGCAGGCTTTTGAAAGCAAGGGCTTTGTGTGTTCGTTTATTTATCTATCTAATTCACAGTTACTTCTAGCAGTCTGGCAGCAGATATTTGAGCAATTGATAAAGGCATTATAACTGGCTCACCTGTTCTGTCCTGTATTTCTTTTGATAAAGGAGAAAATACTAATTCAACCTCAAAAATGTGCCTGTCTTCTATGTTTCCTGACAATGCACGCGTCCTTCCAGTAACTGTGTCAGGTTCCAAGCCTCTTCTTAATAAGAAAATTACTCATAGCACATTTTATTCTTAAACTATAATAATAATTAGTATTAAGTCAATTTTTTTTTCAGTTCTCTCCACTGATTCAGTTGGAGACAAGTTTTAGAAGTATTTTTGCAGTCTGCTGTCTGAGGATCCTCTTTACCATAGCAAGAGAAGAAAGAATGCTGCAGGATCTTAATCACTACTCTTAAATACAATGTGAGAGAAATAGAACAAGAATAAAAAATGTATCCAGCTGTCTTCTCTCTGTTCTTTTTTTTCTAATTTTTGCTTGTTATCCAAAGAAAAAAGTGCCTAAGCTTTGACTGTACCTAAAAAATTCCCAAACAAGTAGTTCTGTATAAAACTCAGTCTCAGTGACAAAAGAATTCTGATGCAATTGTCAAATAAGAGAACTCTGTTATTAAAATTCTGGCTTTTTTAAACCAATGATATTGATAAGAGATTTAGTTGATAGTCAATACATTTTATGTTGAGAATTTATACAAAGACATCACTGTTTTCTCTCAAAATTTCTAACAAAAATTTAAGGCAATCATGTCCATGTGGTTCAATACCCTGATGAATCACAAAAGAGAAAAAAGTGACTAGACACAAAAAATTATGGAGCATGTCAGCAGCAGACAAGCTGGGTTAGGAATTAAGCAAATAAGCTCATGACATGCTAAATCATAATTTTATGTGGAGGACTGAATATAGGAATGAACTACTATATGCATATGTACTTGGGGTAAAACAGATTTAAATCTATGTAATTGAGCAAGCAGTAAAGATAGGTATAGATAAGGAATAGATAAGATAGAAATAGATGGGACGAATAAGGAATGCAACTTCTTGCAATAAATAACTCTTAAAAATTACCATGAAATAATATTTTTATCTTTGCATCTTTTTTCCCCTCCTTGTCAAATAAATTATACATGGAAATAGAGTTATGATATCTACTTAAAAGAACAGCCACCAAAAATAACAATGATTTTACATATACTGGTGGAGGTGACTTGATGAATGTGTATTTTCCATGTTAAAAGGATAAGCTAATACCACAGAACCAGCTTAACAAATAATGTTTTTAACATCAAATTGACTACCTTCTTAAAAAAAAAAAAGAAAAAAAAAAGAAAACTAAAAAAAAGTTAAAAAATGTTTAAATATTTCTTTTTAATTTGGTTATGATTTTGTTTGTATTTTAAATAATTTAAGTCTACTAGCATCTGCATTGTAACCCTCAATAGCAGGAATTCCCCACTGAAGGCATGTGGAAACATGAGAAAGCTGAAAGGAGCCTCACAATTTTCAAAACTGGGATGATTTTATTATTTCAACATCTACCACAGGTCTCATCCCTAAGGCACTTACATGGTAAATTATCATTAGACAGAGAAAGAAATAAGCTAACATACACCAGCAGAACATATCAGCAATTTCCACACTGGGACCATGATTTTCTGCAGGATGGAGACAGGATAGAAAAGGCTTACGAAGACATTTGTACCAACGTAGCACACTGGTACTTCACATCCCAAACATTCTCAATATGCACACACACAAACCCTCAGTGAAACCAGCAGCTCAGTGAGATTTAGACCCAAATTTTATCTAAGTCTACTACCTTTTGATCAAGAGTTTTGGAGTGGATCAGTCACTAACACCGCTTAAAACAAGCCTGTGCTTTGAAAGGTTTTTCTAGTAACCAGACATAGGGGAATTCAGCGATTTTTTTTTTTTTTTTAACTCTGCGTGCATGCATGTTGGTATCCACTCTGATTTTGCAAAAAGGACCAGATTTTACAATCTGAAAATGAACACAAATCTATTTGCATAACATCTGCACTGCTTGGAGGGTTGGAACACTACAGCAATTAGATCCATGCTCTATTCACTTGCAATTCAGACTACTGCTATAGTTGAGCTAATTTAATGTTTAGTTAAAGGAGAAGACGTATTTTTATTTTCCCTTAACTATTAATGCTGCATCGGAAACCATCGCGTAAACTATTTTACTTTTAAGCAGGTAGCTCTAAAAATATTTTCCATACGTACTTTTAAAGTGAAAGAAATTTTGAAGGATACTAATTTAATCTGTTTAATATGTGACTGTTTTCATCTATAGTGTGTGTTTTAATTTGACTGATTTTACACAGCTGTCATTCTACAGCCTATAATCTGTATGCATACGATATAAGCATAACCTTTAATGAACAAGATTCACATGCAAAACTTGCTAATATAATGCTAGCATAGCAGCACCTGCCAACACCTCTACAATTAGAAGACTGTGTCAGCATTTCAATTATAAAGCAACTTCTAATTTAGAGGATCATAACTTGACAGTAAAAATTCTTTCCGTGTTGCAAGTTGACATGCAAGGTCTCAGTTCAAAGCATTTTTATTAATACAGGTTTAAATTGGTTTAGATATTATGAAGCTATAGAAGACTACAGTGAAAAATGAAGACACTCTGTGGATGTTTTTTCATCACCACTGTAGCTCAAATGCTTTGAAAGGGAAATCCACAAACATTACAATTGTTTATGTGTAACTAGGATCAGTGACTGATTTTATTTTCTCTATTAATTTAGCAGTAAGATCTAGGCTTTAAAAATCAAAAATGTTATGTTTCTTCCTGTTGTTTTGGGGATGCTTATTTATCATTAACGTTAAGTATAATACATTAATAGCTTAAAATATTTATTTCTGAATGCATCAATTCACTGCTAAAGCAGACCATGGCGGTACATGTGTGAACCTATGGACTAGAGGTCTCTCCATAATGACATATCATTTACTAATAGCATTTCCATGAATTACAAATTTCCCAAGTGTGTATTGACACAATTGTTCCAGCTGAGAAATTACCATGTACTGTGTCAATAAGCTACTTATCAGACTTGCCTATTGCTTTGTACCGACACAGTAACTACTAACTACTGCTCAGATATAGCACTATCTATTGTGGAAAGGAAATAATTTTCAGTTTGTGACAGGGTTAGGATCCACTGAGGGAGATAAATGACAAGGATTTCATTCTATTCTTAGATGGGTGGCTGTAAGAGGCAAAAATGTCAATAACAACTAGATCATTTTTGTGACCTTGCTGAGAATATTCCCCTCAACCCTATTTCTAGCCCTTTCATGCTGTTTTCAAAGCCCTAAAGGACTGAAAAGCATTGTGAGGAGCTCCTAGAGTCCAACAGTTACATGGAATAGTGTGCAAAGGTTCTCATTGCATTCTTTTGTTGCCTGATAGAAAAGTGCATCTGAGCTTGACAGGGAAAGTAAAGAGCATTACCTCTGAGGAAGGTCAGAATACTGTGGGCAACCTGAGGTGCTGGAGGAAGGGTAGCATGCAAGCCGCAGCAGCAGGGGAAGCTTCTCAGAAGCTGGCAGCCAGCTCATGGGGCCTGAGCTTCATACAGAGCAGCTTTTCATCTGCGGCACACTACCACACAAATATATAGCAGCTGCTCCGTGGCACAGGATGGGCCAGGAGAACCCACATCTCCCTGAAAATGCCTGTGCAGTCGAAAAGACAGTTCCTGAAAATGTTTTCCAAGCAATGTGTTAAATCTGTGCACTTCACAACCATGTTAGCCCTCTTGCAGGCAAGGCGGCTCTTTCCTTGCTGAAAGACACTGCTCCCACAGGTGGAAACCTTCGTGTCACGCTTCCAGCAGCGTTGAAGGGCTGCAAGCAGGGGCAGTAGCTTGCAGTGCTGTGCCAGCAGCAGGTCCTGGGGATTTATAGGTCTCCAAATGCATTATGGTGTCTTGTACTAGTCCCTTTAAGTTCAAAAACAATATCTGTAAACACAGTTTGTTACTGGGCAATATAATAAGTGGTTTGTAAATGCATTGGAAATTAATTTTAATAAAGCTATCACAAGTAAGGGAAAGCTGGGGGAACAAAGTTATCAAACAAAAGCAAAGAGGATGTACATGAATAAGATGGGCTTCTTTTATAATCCTTCACCACCATGTACTGCTATCACATCTTAACTGCATTTGGCTGAAATCATGACACCCATACTAATACATTAATCACACATACTCCTGCATCACTCTTCAGTGCTCATCATCTTACTTTTTTTTTAATTGAAGGCTTTTAATTGGTAGCTGTTTTCTCTGCTATTTCTCACAGTGTCTTAAATCTGCCAGAAGTCTAGATATTGCAGGTTGCCCCTCCCTATAATTTAGTGATTGGAAAAGTCACAATGTTTTCCACCATCTTTTAGAGGTCATAAGTACACATGATAGTTCAGAAGTGTAGGCTGTGATTTGTATTATTTATACACAGTTCAGTCAACACCATACCACACACTATTTCTTCTATTGTTGTTGTGTCCCTTTAGAAGTATTTGTAACAACAATAAAAACTAAAAAAAAAACCTAAAAAAAAACCTAAAAAAAAAAAAAAAAAAAAAAAAGAAGGCCTGGTAAAAAAAAAAGGAAGGCCTGGTATGAAAGAACAAGATTTTACTTCAGTTTCTCCAGAAAAAGTACAGTTCTTACCTTCTTAATTAATCTTCTTGACTCAACATAATGGCATGATAATGGTCAGAAGACATGCTTGAAATAAATGTTAACTGTTATAAAATTGTGCAAAGGTGTCCTAATCAAGACCCTTTCTAATGCATATAATGAAAACCTAAAACATACTATTATTCATTAACTTATGTTTTGGGTCCCTCATTTAAACTTGAAAATTTTTCTACCTTTCTTGCAGATTATGACATTCAAGCCTATCGGCCAGTGATAGCTCATCAGTACTTCATAGAGATTTGCTATCCTGGTAGTTTGGACCTGTATTTTCTACAAACATTAAAGTAAATACTAGTTATCTGTATAATACATCAGAAAACAACTTTGCAGCACCCTCTAGTGACACATTACCAAATCAGAATGTTCTGGAAAATGAAGTGACCAGGGAGACAGCCTTATTCCTAAGAAAACCACTTTTGGCATTACCATGATGGTAGAAGGCGTTCACTTTCACCATTACAATTTCATAAGGTAAATTACAAAGACCTTACCTCTCCAAGGCACTTATAAACAAAAATGCATTTTCTTGACCTTAGATCATTCCAGTAAAGGAACTGGATTTATTTTGTGTTTGAAACCACTCTGGTAATATAAAATCAATTTTTTTTTATATCTGTTAAGAAGCCAAATTGACACCTGCAGAATTCCTAAATCCCTTTTATTCCTTGTGACTTAGATCTGTCATTGTTCAGTGCTTCCTGTGTCAGTGTGTTCCTACAGCATGAAGATGTGACAGCAGACACCTGACAGCTGAAAGATCTGCTTCACTGCATGGAAGTATTTGAGCATGACTTTTGGAGTTTAGTATAATTTGGCTCCTAAGCATTTAAAATCAGCTAGAGATCAACTCACATCCAAAGCTTATAAATATTTTTTCTCCCTTTAAAACTACTATAGCCCAGGTGCTGATACAAAACCATGCATGTGTATGAAAATTAGGCGTCAGCACAGATTTATATCCAATATTGTGGTAATCCAGTTTAGGAAACAGTACACTTCTTAAAAAAGGACAAAGATTTTAAGCAAGACATTGGTGGTTTTGGTGGGTTTGTTATTGCATTAATGTCTATGTTGCTAGAAATGGAAATTATGCATGTGACAGACTCATCTGTTTAAAAGGATAGCTCTTGATTTCCCATATTGTGCAATTCATAGTTTAGCTTACGGGGTTTTGCATTTTTTTTCTCTCCAAGAAAACAGCATATACCTCTAATAAATTAATAAGGAGCATAAATTTTTTTAATATGATTTTTTTGCCTTCAGAATTAAACTGCTTAGAAACACTGACATAGAACTTCTGTTAAGTGATGCTTTGCCATGTGGGGTATGACACTTCTTTCTTTCCTAAATCAGGATGTATAATTCCCAAAGAGGTATAATGGCATAATTTAAGTATAGGATCTAGCAGAAATCTTAAGGAGTTGTTTGGAGTTGTTTTGAGTTGTTTTGCTGCATTTAGAAGTGTACCATTTCAGCTTGTAGGCGAAAGTTAGCAATGCAGTTTTCTCAGAAAAAGAAACATTACTACCTTCTTTAATTCTCTCCACTCTCTCCTCTAAAATAAGGGTTGCCAGACTGTTATATACACAGATAAAAATGACATTATAGAACAAGGACAACTTATTTTGTGTTGCTACAAACTGTGTAGGTACACACCTAAGATCCTCCTGTCTTCTTTCATCTATTAATAAATACTGAGTAAGATCATCTGTCCTTTCCCTTTCCCAATTTGATAACAAAATAAGTTTAAGAAAGATTTTCTTTGTAAATGTTCCTTGAATTCAGCATTTCTTGCATGACATGTATTGTTTACATACATCCCATATATTATTTACATAAACAATTATCAAGTAGAACAATGAATCATAGACATTAGAAAAAATGTTTTATTCATTATCTCCTGCACACCCTCACATACAGTTTGAAACCATCTGCATTTATTTATAATACCATTTATTGCTGGTATGTGTTTTCAAAGTATCCAGACATAAATGATATGTACAGAAAATTATGATCCCTTATCTAAACATAAACAGCTATGGTCTGAAACATTAGAGTTGTGCAGCAAATTTGTAGAAAAAAATTTATAAAAAGAGCATTTAATTGAATAGCAGAAGAGTTTACAGTACTATATACTATTGTACATAGTATACAGTTAACTGTAACTTTCCTGAGGAAAGACGATTAAAAATAAAAAGGCATCAAAGCATTATTTTTAATATATTTATCAAGAGAATAGAAAATAATGGTATGCAGTATATATACGTGTAGCAGCAGCGGAGATATCTCTTCAAGAAAAAGAACTACTATTTTTTCCAACAGATTATCTTTTCCCTTTGAAGACCTAGAAATAAAGTAAAAGGCCCACTTAAATCTCTGCCATTTCAGGTTTTGCTGCAAGTACTACACATTGACAGTGCTAGAGACTGGCTTCTGTACCCAAACTCGAACTTAAGAGCACTTATCATATAAAATAAAGTGATTGCCATAAAAACTATGGTATGGAAATAGCAGTAAAAAGTGTACGAATATCAACTGTAAGTGTCTAATACAAGTCTCTGTTTCCTTTATGGCCCAGTATGAGTGGTGCCTTTCCTGACCACAACAGATCACTACACATCTCTGCTTATTTTATAGTTAAATCAGACTAAAATTCTTCTTTGCTCTTCCTATTCTATAGTTCTCTCTCGAGTAAGTTCACGTAACTTCAAAAGATGTGCATTCACGACGTAGAATAAGCCGCTACAGAATCAGTCACATCATATGGATAGGAATGAAAGAGTGCGTGAATCTTAAAAATTCCTTAATATACCGACAGATATAGTACCTTACCTATTCTTCAGAATCACTATTCTATCACCACCTGTTTGTGTCAAAAAAATTATTTCTCACTTCCGATAATTCACCTCAAAAACCTTCTTTGCATCCATCTGCAGCTAAAACCAGATGTAGAAAGAAAGGCATCCTATTCTATCTCCATCATTAATTTCTTCCTCCATTAAAACTATAGTTTTTCTAGATGTTTCAATAAATTCATTGAGATGTTGTGTGTTGTTTTTGTTTAACTTACCTAAAGTACTCTGAATAATTTTACAGGAACACATAGATTTAAATTTTGTTTTAAATGCCTCATCTGCAAAGAGTTCAGGGAATGTCAATTCATTCCATCTCAAAATTTTGCAAAGATCAGATCTCCTCAAAGATCATGTGAAAGATCATATAAGTTCCTTTGCTCACATTTAAGAATGCAAGAGAAAGTGTACCTTTTTGCATTAATTCAATGCTAATTCATTACCCCAGATTCATTGACTCTTTCATTGCAATGCAAATGTCATGTCAAGACTATTTTTTGCTGCTTTGAAAAGGATAAATTCAATTTTTTTTTTCACAGAGGAGAATATTGAGAGAGAAGTATTTGCTTCATGTTAAAACTGCATGTGGGTTTTTAGTAGCCAGAGGTAGGATTTAATAAATTATAAAGAAGAAGAAGTACAACATATTTCATTCCATTTCACTTCATTTCCACCTTTGAAGAACTTACAGAAATCAATATACAAAAAAATAAAGTGATAATGTCTGACCAATTTTTTCTTTCTGCCTAATAATTCAGTGAGTATTTTGTTGTTACTTGGTGTTGTGTCATTCCCAAGCACACAGATAGTTTTCTAAATTTCTTTGGAGTTTGGCTTTCTAAAGAAAGCTTTACATCATGGCTGATATTCTCTATTCAATAAAGTACAACTTTTACACACTGATCTGAAATTCTTAGTACTCACCTACTGTGCCACACTTTCAGTAAATGCAAAAATGCAAAAATGCTGTATTCTGTGTTGTATTACAAGTCATACAGGTGTTATCATTTTCTTCAGCATGAATTTGTTGTTTGGGACATGATCTGACATATGAAAATGTTTTCAGCTGTCTGTAGTAGAAAGGAGGACACTGACCTGTCACCCTCACCTCTGTCACTGGAAAAATCATGGAACAGAAGAAGCTATGCTAAGGCCCATGAGGGATAGGGACGTGATTCAAGACACCCAGCATGGCTTCACCAAAGGCAAGTTCTGCCTGACCAACCTAGTGGCCTTCTACAATGGAATGACTACATCAGTGGACAGGGAAAGGGCTACAGATGTCATCTACCCAAGGTCTGTAAGACCTTTCACATAGTCACAGTCTCTCCCAATTGGAGAGAGAGAGATTTGATAGGTGAATAAGGAATTAGTAGGACAGCAGCATCCAGAAGGTAGTGGTTGATGGCTCAATGTCCCGATGAATACTGGTGACAAGTGATGTCCCTCAGGAGTCTGTACTGGGACTGGTGCTATTCAATTAATGCTATTCAATTAATCAGTGACATAGACAAAGCGACTGAGTGCATCCTCCACTACTTTGCAAATGACACCACACTGAACGGTGCAGCTGACACACCTGAGGGATGGGATACCATCCAGAGGGACCTGGACAAGCTCAAGAAGGGAACCCACAGGAATCTTATAAGGTTTAACCAAGTGCAATGTCCTGCACAAAGGTCAGGTCAACCTCCAATAACAACACAGGCTGGGGCATGAACAGATCAAGAGCAGCCCTGACAAGAAGGACTTGGGGGTGCTGGGGAAGGTGAGGATGGACATGACCTGGCAATGTGTGCTTGGAGCCCAGAAAGCCAGTTGTGTCCTGGGCTGCAGCAAAAGCAGTGTGGCCAGCAGGGCAAGGGAGGGGATTCTCCCTCTCTATTCTGCTCTCATTAGATCCCACCTGGAGTGCAGTGTCCAGCTCTGAGATCCTCAGCATAGGAAGGACACAGGCCTGTTTTTGTTTCTAACTTAGATTTTTTTCCCCACTTTGCATAGTGGTCAGTCAAACATTTTTAATGACCTTTGGAAGTGTGTACTTCATTTATATCAGTGGTTAATATTTTTTTTTCGTTTTATTGTCCCTTTTCATGAGCTTAATATATATTCTTGAGATAGCGAGTTTTGTGCCACTTCTCTTTTACTCACATATCACAGATTAGGTCAATGGTAGAAGTTGTCAATAGTAGCAGATAATGTAATACCACTTGTGATAAAGCTCTTTCCCATTTCAAGCTTTGTAGAATCTCCCTCCTCCCGTATAAAACCACTGGGATTATTTCTAAAGATAAAAATTCACACTGTTTTAAAAAGGAGTAGAAGTACAAAGATTTATTTTCTGCTTTTATTTTTGTATAAAATTTGTGACAATATCATACCCAACCACTTGCTGAACCCTGTTGGATATTTTATAACCAAACATGAATGTATAGACATCCAAAGCATTTTTAAAAAATAGATAGTATGCTTGTTTGTATGAAGGTTTTACTGAATTCACAGAGGCGTTATTCTTGGCATAAAGGCACTTAATTTACCCTTGTGTATCTAACTCTGGCAAGAATTGAGACACAAGGAATGCACTATTTAATGCATTCCCAAGGAATATCATAATGGTTTTTGCCATAGCCATACAGAAAACAATGCTTATCACCTGCCTTGTAGTGTCAACCCCTCACGTCCCCAGTATATCATGTCTTGTAATTTACATGCTATAGTTACAGTACGTCTTAGAAAAAGCAAAATATATGTTGGGCATATGTTCCTTTACCATTCCTTAGTGGTTACACTCCCAAAGAGCAAAAGCCATGCTGAGCAAAAGCAATGAATTTCAGAGAACAATAAAACAAAGTATGGAAAAATGGATTTGGACCACCAAAACATCCTGAAAATGCCTCCTGACTGGGTTCTGTACAGATCAGAAAAGAAAAGGAACATAGGCCTTCATCACTGGTATGGGTGACATACCAACAGACAGGTATGGGTGACATTGTGGTGGGTGTCTCCCACAGGCCACCTGATAAGCAAGAACAAATGGATGAGGTCTTCCATCAAGTTTGCTTATGTTACAAAACTGGGAAGAATGGTTGATAAACCAGAGGGTTGTGCTGCCCGCAAGGGAGACCTCATCAGGCTGAAGAAATGAGCTGGCAGGAAAATTTTCAAGTGAAAATGCAAATTTCTGCAGCTGGGGAGAAACACCTCCACACACCAGTATATATGCTGGGAATTACCCAGCTGGAAAGCAGTTTTGCAGAAAAGGACCTGGGTGTCCTGATGGACACCAAGCTGAACAGGAGCTGGTACCATACCTTTGAAGTAAAGAAGGCTAACAGTATCGTGGGCTGCTTTAGGAGACATGTTGCCAGTAGATCAAGAAAGGTGATTCTTCACCTCTGCTTAGCATAGGTGAGGCCACACCCAGAGTGTTCCACAGTTTTGGGCTCCTCAGTCCGTGACAGGCTTGGACATACTGGAGTCCAGCAAAAGGCCACAAAGACGATGAGGGGACTGGAGCATGTCTCTTATGGGAAAAGACTGAGAGAACTGAGACTGTTCAGCCTGGAGATGAGAAGGGTCAGGGGGTTATCATTATGTATATAAATACCTGAAGGAAAGGTATAAGGAAGACAGGTTCTTTTCAATGTGCTCAGTGACAGGACCAGAGGTAATGGGTGCACACTGAAACATAGGAGGTTCCCTCTGTACATCACCAAACACTTTTACAATGTAAGGGTGACCAAGGCCTGGCACAGATTGCCCAGGGAAGTTGTGGAGTATCCATCCCTGGAGACATTTAAAATCCAGATGGGCATGGTCCAGGGCAACCAGCTCTGGGTGAACCCGTTTTAGCAGGAGGATTGGATCAAATGACCTCCAGATACCCTTTCCATTCTTGACCATTCTGTGGTTCTCTGACTGTATGATCACTGAAGACAGGCACAAATCCTTCAGTGAACCTAAGCCCCTATTAAAATATGTATCAGTCAATTGTTAGTGTGAGTGATCAGAATTCAAACTACAACATCTTGTTAATGACACACAAAAAAAATAACACTGGACAGATTGTAGCATTGGATAAGCCTGCCATTTATCTAGAATATAGTATATTACTTCAAGGTGATAATAAGACAAAAATAAAGTGTGTAAAATATATACTCCTATACATATCCTATGTAAAATACACAATTCCTTGACTTCCCCTACCTGTTGATGAACAATAGAGTTTTAGAAATATCTTTTAGAATTCTTTGATTTGAAGTGAAAAGTGTAATGTAAACTTTCCATTTAGAGGTACTGAATGTTTAAATTACTGGAAAAAACTCTTTTATATTAGAAGATATGAATGCAATATTTCTTAGATTTTTTAATGTTAACAAGACTTTACTAACGTTTATGCTTTTTTTGTTTCATCCATAGTCTCATTTATGGACTAGGAACTCAGCACCCAAGAGTTTTTTCAAACTTGCATGAAAAATCCCAGAGACCTTAAATTATTTTTCTTGTATTTGTCCTTTTTTTAAGTTCCATATTATGCTAGTTTAGAAATATACATACTCAGGATTTTCTCATTAGTTGTTTTTATTGTCATCATCTCTGGTAACCTAGAAATTGAATTAAAGTCTGCAGAGAGTTTTGCTTCACCTTTCTCAGTTCACTNAAGGAACATAGGCCTTCATCACTGGTATGGGTGACATACCAACAGACAGGTATGGGTGACATTGTGGTGGGTGTCTCCCACAGGCCACCTGATAAGCAAGAACAAATGGATGAGGTCTTCCATCAAGTTTGCTTATGTTACAAAACTGGGAAGAATGGTTGATAAACCAGAGGGTTGTGCTGCCCGCAAGGGAGACCTCATCAGGCTGAAGAAATGAGCTGGCAGGAAAATTTTCAAGTGAAAATGCAAATTTCTGCAGCTGGGGAGAAACACCTCCACACACCAGTATATATGCTGGGAATTACCCAGCTGGAAAGCAGTTTTGCAGAAAAGGACCTGGGTGTCCTGATGGACACCAAGCTGAACAGGAGCTGGTACCATACCTTTGAAGTAAAGAAGGCTAACAGTATCGTGGGCTGCTTTAGGAGACATGTTGCCAGTAGATCAAGAAAGGTGATTCTTCACCTCTGCTTAGCATAGGTGAGGCCACACCCAGAGTGTTCCACAGTTTTGGGCTCCTCAGTCCGTGACAGGCTTGGACATACTGGAGTCCAGCAAAAGGCCACAAAGACGATGAGGGGACTGGAGCATGTCTCTTATGGGAAAAGACTGAGAGAACTGAGACTGTTCAGCCTGGAGATGAGAAGGGTCAGGGGGTTATCATTATGTATATAAATACCTGAAGGAAAGGTATAAGGAAGACAGGTTCTTTTCAATGTGCTCAGTGACAGGACCAGAGGTAATGGGTGCACACTGAAACATAGGAGGTTCCCTCTGTACATCACCAAACACTTTTACAATGTAAGGGTGACCAAGGCCTGGCACAGATTGCCCAGGGAAGTTGTGGAGTATCCATCCCTGGAGACATTTAAAATCCAGATGGGCATGGTCCAGGGCAACCAGCTCTGGGTGAACCCGTTTTAGCAGGAGGATTGGATCAAATGACCTCCAGATACCCTTTCCATTCTTGACCATTCTGTGGTTCTCTGACTGTATGATCACTGAAGACAGGCACAAATCCTTCAGTGAACCTAAGCCCCTATTAAAATATGTATCAGTCAATTGTTAGTGTGAGTGATCAGAATTCAAACTACAACATCTTGTTAATGACACACAAAAAAAATAACACTGGACAGATTGTAGCATTGGATAAGCCTGCCATTTATCTAGAATATAGTATATTACTTCAAGGTGATAATAAGACAAAAATAAAGTGTGTAAAATATATACTCCTATACATATCCTATGTAAAATACACAATTCCTTGACTTCCCCTACCTGTTGATGAATAATAGAGTTTTAGAAATATCTTTTAGAATTCTTTGATTTGAAGTGAAAAGTGTAATGTAAACTTTCCATTTAGAGGTACTGAATGTTTAAATTACTGGAAAAAACTCTTTTATATTAGAAGATATGAATGCAATATTTCTTAGATTTTTTAATGTTAACAAGACTTTACTAACGTTTATGCTTTTTTTGTTTCATCCATAGTCTCATTTATGGACTAGGAACTCAGCACCCAAGAGTTTTTTCAAACTTGCATGAAAAATCCCAGAGACCTTAAATTATTTTTCTTGTATTTGTCCTTTTTTTAAGTTCCATATTATGCTAGTTTAGAAATATACATACTCAGGATTTTCTCATTAGTTGTTTTTATTGTCATCATCTCTGGTAACCTAGAAATTGAATTAAAGTCTGCAGAGAGTTTTGCTTCACCTTTCTCAGTTCACTGTGTGTTTTGGCTGACTTGTATTTTTATCTGCATCAAAGGGAGAGAAAAAGAAGAAACATGTTCTTACTGCTTCCATATAACTCATGCATAAGGAAGGGAAATACTTGAATAACAAGCATTCACAGCATCCTATTCTTCTACTGAATTGTTACTGATGCCTCCCCAAAGACTCTTCAGTATGGTCTGATTTAAAATGTACTTTGAAGCGGCTTCAAGCTTGTCTTGAACTAATTATCAAGTAACAACACACTACCATACTTGACAAGTTGCACCAATTCTAAGTGAACTAAGTCTCACTCTCCTGTTCTGTTTTGCATTTTGATGCTAAAACTAATCCTGACCTTAAGGTCAGGAATAAATCTCATGTTCGACAGCTTGCTGAAGCAGGTTCTGGAAAGACACCCAGTCATTTATCATCTTCATAACTGATAATATCTCCTGTGAAACAATATCAATTAAAGGCAAGGAAATAAAATAGTGTGGTGAGAAAGCCTTTTAGCATTTCAGCTTAATTAAGAAATGAGGAGGGAAAGGTAAATACTAAGGCAAAGTCTGAACCATTTGTCAGTACTTACAGAAAGGTGAATTACAGCCCTTTAAAACGCAAAGATCTGTTTAGCACTGATGAGAGTCAGATCAGCATGTCTATTGGCTTTAGTGGGGTTGCTACATGCAGTAAGGTTTCACTCAGGAAGAATGACAACTGGTGGCAACACACACCCAGTAAGGGCTGTAAACAAGCAGGACTTTTGCCTCACTCTGCTGTATGATCACATGCCTCATAGATCCTCCTTTTGGATAAATCCTACAGGACTTATCTTTTGGTGTTTGTCAGGAATATACTTCTTACTTTTCTTCCTGAAGTTGCTTTCTCTTCTGATTGCAAACAGCAAAATAATTCTGTTTCCCTTAAAGAAGCCCCTTATTTAATGAAGTTATTCACTTCAGTTATTATTTGACTGACATAAGGTTTATTCACAGACTTTCAGGTCTGGGATTTCAGGTACCAGATTCTAGGGCACTAGAAATAATTACAGGCCAATTCAAAGTTGTGCTCCAGTCAAACACATGAAACCAGGTGTTTCATAGGTACTTCAGCAGTTTTATCATATCTGTAAAATACTAAAGCTGGATTTCATGCAGTTCAAGCACTCAAATGCATTTTAATCTTTACTTTTTTTCACAGTACATAACATACAAAAGCGTAAGGTGTCACTTAACAGTTTGTCTCTCAAACCTTATTCTTTGTGAGGAGGTTACTACATTTCTGCCAATTTATTATTTTTAAATGAATGTAATATAACATAAAAAAGAGTATAAAAGTATTCAAAGTTCCTAGCATGCTTAAGATGCTGAGTCAGACCATACTGATCTAGGGCTTACAAAAGTAGGTGAAGAGACAGTCCCGACTACTTTCAACACAGGAGAATATTAGAAATTTTAAACAAAATAGATGAAAATTCACCCTTTCTAGGCTTGTGCTTCCATTGCTGCTGAAGAAACATTACCAGAAAGTAGACAGAGTGTTTCTTTAGCTATTTGCTTTAATAAAATGTACCTGTGAGATTGCATTTCCCTAATTCTCACAGCTGGCATTAAAATGGATTTAGCTAGCTACCTGGAGATTTAAAAGTAGCTTTTCAAGTTCACCTTTAAGAAGCTGTATTAGCTTTGCCTACTAGCCTGTTTAGTAATGCAGCATACAACATACCTGGCTTTAGACACGACTAGAGATCAAATCTAACCTCATAAATCTCCCAGTTCATGACTACAGGAAGCTGTCAAAAACTAGATGTTGTTTCATTCTCCAGGGGCTGGTGTACTGCTCTGGATCTCTCTTAAGTGCCCTCTAGCAGTTGATCACCAAAATGTGTAATAGCCTTGGGAAGGACTACACTACCCTTTTGACCCCAGAGGTAATATTTTGATAGGGCTTGACCTTAATAAGACTGCCAGCATAAAAGCCTAACAGTAAGAGCAAAGGAAAATCTTTTCTGAATAGCAAATAGCTGAAGAAAACATTTTCTGCACACTCCATAAATTATTACATTTACCTCTGGCAAGTACATTTAGAGAAAATCGTGTTCTGAATCACATTTGGGAACACTCAGATTCAACACCAGTTTCTAACCCAAAAAGACTAGCTTTCAAACAAATGCTGGGCAAAATTCTATCACTTTCATTCAATTTAATCTTTATTTGACCAACAAATCCTACTGAATAATAACGTCTGGATTTCTCCCCCTTTCTCATTTAGTCTTTTACACTTATTCTACTGTTTAACTAATTTCTTTCCAATTTAGGTCAAAGGATAAGGATTTCAGATGTCTTAGGATGACAGAGTGTTGGGGGGGAATTCAGGGGGGAGGAGGCAGGAAGGGGGGTTGCATCATCATGAAAGAGAAAACCCCTTGCCAGTTTTTTCTGACAATAGATTCTGAATCAGTACTTGTAACCCTTGACCAGTTTTAACCTCACTTGACCACTACAAATAAAATTTGACAAATCACTTTCTTCTTCCATTCCCTCTACAGCCATGTGTCACAGGTGATATATTCTTTCCTTTGAGCTTTACCACTAATATGGTTCCCTGCTGTACCTTGTGGGAAAGTGGTGTCATTTGGGCCACTGGGTCCATAATGAGCTTAATTTCTGCAGGATGCCAGAGAAGTTAAATGGTTTACATAGTGTGAAGAAACAATTAGGCTGCCTAGAAGCTACCTGATGCATAGCAAAATAATAGGCAAGAGGAGGACAGAAGCTTCAGAATGAGATAGATTTGCTGTCCAGACAAGCAATGTGGAGTGGCTACAGTGATGTTGAAGGGCACATCAACACATAATTTGACCGTAGCAAAACTTTTTCAACAATGACACTGCCATGCTGCTTCTTCGATGCTGATTTTTGTCAATATCACTGTAGTCTAAAAGCATTTGCATGTTTATAAGTATGTATTACTTCATGCAGATTTACTTTTTGCTTCATTTTGTTCTGTAAACTAAATGCAGATTTCACTCTAGGTGGAAAAGTTCAGGGAAATTTCTCAGACTTTGAAACCTGTGGGAAACACAGCTCAAGAGTCTTTGTCCTTGAAAACAACTAAGCCTCTTTCGGCAATTTCTATTGCTGATTTAAGAGTAATAGTTTCTTCTTTCACTAAAGGCTATGATGCAAAAACCACAAAGATGAGCTCCCATTACTTTGACAACCACTGAGAGCGTTCTTATGAGTAAGTTCCATATAAACTTATATAACTGGTAGAAGTGGGATCTAGATTTGGAAGAATTTCTACTTGTTAAAAGCTCCAAAATTATTTTAGGAGGCTGAATATATTTTCTCCTCACTGAAAAAACAACACAGTGTGTAAATTGTTTATGGATTACATTAAAGCTCGTAAATTAATTCTGCTAATTTTTCATGTCAAAGAATATTCAGACCATGTCATGCATATTTACATGTGACCCTTTAGATAAGAATTGTGTTTGTTCTGCTTATTGCTCATGAAAATTATAAGCAAAAGAATGGTGAAATGTCTGCATAATCCTTTTTGTGATTGAAGTGTAAATCTAGCTTTTCAGAGTTTTTATTGATTCCAGTTCCATAATATGTGAGTGTTTCCCAGGCTAATTAGATTAGCATAGTAAGCCCCTAATGGAATCTTTAGCTCTGCTCACTCAGTCATTTTGTGAAACTAATTGGGGAAGGTTTGTTTGTTTATGTTTTCAGGGAAAATGGAAGCCATTATTTTGAATGTCATTCTAATTATGGTGGAAAAACTTTGTCAGGATACATAGAGGTGTGGGCAGACTTGAATTAGTCTAGTCTTCCTTGAAAATTCATTGTACACCAAGAGCTTTCTGCATCTGCTATTCAATTGCCATAAATATATCTGCCCTGTACTGCGAACTTGGTTATCAACAATGAAGATAGGATGATTCCTAATAAAGCCTCAGAAAGAGGAAGAAAAGTTAGAAGTCTTTTGGAACCTAATTTCTAGTATAGAATCAGGCTTTGCCTATGGCAACCTATGCCTGTGAGAACGGAGTCTTGAGACAGTAAGAAAACAATGCACAGCTTCCCCTTTCTAATAATAGTGACTACATTCTAGAACATGGATCATTGTGCAGAGATCCTCATCAGGCACAAAGAATATTTTGGAAAACATTAGAGTCATGAAAGAGGTTATTTATCAAATTGTTCAATAAGAAGAAAAAGTAACGAAACCTAGCATCACACCTGTTTGTACACCTGCAGTCCCGGTGCTTCATCAGGAAATGTTCATCTGAGGAGAAATAGTTCTGGAAGGCTCATTATGAACAGAAATCTGTCTACTACCAAATGGAAGATATGAAGCTGAATTCCTCCTACATTTTTTCTCATTAGGTGTCCTAATTTCATTTTATTATGCATACTTAAAAAATATTTTTTTGCCCACAATAGTCTTCTTGCTGCATTTTCAAATCTGGTTGAAAATAATGAAAGGGCTTACAGGTAGTGCTGGAGAAAACTGGTTGACAGATAAGGAAGAGACAAATTGGAATGGACAAAATTCATACAAATAAATAACATAATTGCATAAGACTTATTTTCATAGGAAATCGCACACACACCAAAAGAATCTATTCCTACTCAAAGCTAATGCTATCTTATCATCCAAGCTTGGTAACAAAGCAACTACTGAAGCTCTGCATCTCTGATGAAAAGGAGCCGCCACTTCCAGAGGAAGTATGTGACATTGCTTTGGAGAGTTCAAGTTAAAGTGTGTGTAAGACACCTGCTCTTCACAGAAGAATTTTGCCTGAAACATACTGGCAGTTTGGTACAGATAATGGCAGCTAAAATCACCGATACATAGGACATAATCCATTACAAAAAATAATAGACATTTTAAAGTGCTATGAAAGCTGTTCAAACGCAGATGGAGAGCAAATGGAATAGCTTGTGTTTCTCTAAAACCAGTCAGTAACAGGTGCTTATATCTATACAGCACATTTGAAGGTGTCTGAGAAGATGGGTGTTATTATTTGATCTTACAGTTTAGAGAACTAAAACACTGAGAAATTAAATGGCCTAGGTGGTGACCATCTGAAGAGGCACTGTGGAAGAGCCGGCATGTCGTCCTGGAAGGACTGCGAGTTCAGCAACATGGGGTTATCGCTAACTCGGGCTCTGCGGCTTCTGTGCCGTAGCGCAAGGTGCTGCGATCTTCCAAGAGCGTCTCGTTAGCGAAACTGCTCAGCAGGGCAGCCACACACTCTCACACGTGTGCACACACAAACGCACTGGTAGCTCCAGTAATATGAGTCAATGGCAAAGAGGCAGGAAGGGTCTCCGTACGGAGTTCCACGGATGAAGGCTTATTGCAGCCGCACCATGAAGGAGTCCAGAGGCAAAGACAAGAGCCAATGGAGGGTCCAGGTTTAAGTACGGGAGCAGAGGCAGCGTCAGAAACCAATGAGATGAGGGCACGAGGGCGATACATAGGCAGGACTAGAGAATGGCAGCCAATGGGAAAGCTCTGGGGGAGTGGCGAGGGGCAAGGGCCAATGGGGGGAACCTGGAGTGGAGATCCTTTTAGGGCATGGAACACATTAGGTAGCAAGGGGGCAGGGCAGCCAACGGCCAACCAGGGACGCAGAACTAGGGTACATTAACATGGCAGAACAGAGCATCCTGGGAGAAGCCTTTTCTGTTCACCCTAACCTAGACAGAAGTCTCTGGTACTAGAGACTGTCTTACGCGAGAACTCTCTCTGTTCCTTGAACCGCAGGCTAACTGGCCACCACATGGGGTGACTAAATTCTGTAATATTATCTGGTTATTTAGATTAGTGTGGGGAAAAAAGTTTGCCTATTATCCTAGTAATCCTGTCTGGATGGACGAAGCAAGAAGAACAAAAGATAGCCTCTTCACTGTGGGAAAGATCAGAGGCACCATCTGTGGGAGTTTTGACCACATCATAACCATAGGGAAAAAACATCCAAAATCATCGGCTTCTGCCACGCACCTGAACCTCCAGAGCTCCATGGAGATGCCTCTGTTAGGCCTGCGAATAACCTGATAAGACAAATAGTAGCCAGTGATACAGGAGAGAAGTAACAAAGCCTATTCCCTGGGATCAGGGACGTGTCGTTGCATATGTTCAGGCACGTGTATGCCTGCATGGCTGGAGGTCAGTGTGTAAAACCTCATATATGGATCTGAAAGCAACAAACATTGTGTAAGCCATCCCTTGCCCTCATCAGGGATTCCGCCATGTTCCCATTGCCCTTACCTGTTGCTGTTGTGAATGATATTCATTTCATCTGTGACTTCCCAGATATGTATTCAGATCTTCTGAAGAATTCCTTTCTCAGGTAGCATCTCTGGAGCTACAGGACTGACTCCGGAGACTGAGCCTTTGCGTGGAGTAAGGAGCTGAGATACTGTGGCTCATGCAAGTGCTGAGACAAGTCAACAGATAACAGGCATCCCAAGGGCCAAAGAAGACTGAGGAAAATTTTTATGACTAGAAAATCACCGACTCAATGACATATGATCCCAGAAGTAAATATTAACTTCAGGGTTATAACTGGCATTGGCAGAGTTGTTTATAAATATGTTTATATGCTTCCATGTATGTCTGTGCCAGTTTTTGTTTGTTCAGGGATCCATCTACAGGAACCCTTAGAATTCAATATGGCTTTTGCTATCTGAAATGTTCGGCACAAAGAACTTTTGTGGCGCCACATCTCTCGATGCCGCCTCCTATCTATAAGAAACTTAAGACCTTCAAGAGGGATTTCTCCTTGTCATTACCTCCACAAGAGAGGCTGCTGCTTTGGGTTGTTTGTTTGGGGTTGTTGTTGCTGTTGTTAGCTGTTGCTTTGTTTGTTTTATAGAAATAGGACAAATTACAAACATTACCACTCCCTACAAATCTTTCACTTCAAAATACATAATGTCTTTTTTATCAGACCCATATAACAGTTAATCATAATAAGTTATTTTGAAATAATCTGAGTATTTTAATGAACTGACAGTATTGAGACACCTTCTCAGTTATCTCCTTTGCATGCATATTTTTAATAAAATTTTGAGATGATAAATTATGATTAGTAAATTCTTCAGGTAATGACCAACCTTGAAGATTTCTCACTAGACCTGTCTGTGGAATACTTTACTACAGATGGAGTTCTCTGAATCAAAAAAGTCTATTGCAAAAGCTGCAGAAAAAAATCTCATTAAACAAAAAAACTAAAATATAATACGAAGGGTCTCAGCAGCTTAGAAGCAAAAATGGTTCTTTTATCTCTCCTGAGGTGTTGAGACCAATCAAGCAAATGATTATGTGATAATATATATCAACAAGCAAGGGGACATCAAGAAGAACTGAGATGGTCAAAGAATGCAAATGTTTCTGTGCACAGGTAAAGAGAATTCTGCAAGCTGTCTCATGCTTGCAAAAAGGCAAAATACAATCTCAAGACATACAGAATAAAATTACACATGTAGTCATGGTGGTGTATTATGAAGATATATTACCTATAAAGTGAGGTGAAGACTGGGAGGTACCTAATGGCTTTAGCAGTCTTACAGAGTACCTAAATCATTACCCTTGGAAGGTGTTTATTTTCACAGAGCAAGGAGAGGTTGCATAGAGGTGTCTGAGGATGATAGAAAAACTTGCAGTAAGTGGAGAGGAAAGGATGTAATTACACATTCATCCACTGTATAATTTCAGTGTGTGTCAGCATCTTCGATGTTATGTGCAGTTCTGGTGCCTTCATCTCAAAAAAATGTAGCAGAATCAGAAAAAGCTTAGAGACAGCAACGAGAAAAATAAAAGGTATGGAACAGCTCCTGAACCAGCAAAGACTGAAAAGACTAAGTGTTCTCAGATAAGCAAAGAAATGACTGAGGGGTTGTATGATGGAGCTGTACAAATATTGTGACTGGCACTGAGTCAGAAAAGAAAAAATAATTTTTCTTTGTGTCTTAGAAAAAGAATTTAAAGCCATAATGAAATTAACAAGTGCTATATTTGAAACAAATTAAAATATTCACACAATATTCAGGTAGAAGTTTCACAACCAGCCACAGGATACTGTAGATGCTAAATGTTTGAGAAACAAAGAAAACTTGATCCTTTGGATCACGAAGGCCAAGAGCTACAGAGTGCTGGGTAATTAAACAGGAAAATTATTTTTCTTTCTATGCTTATCTTTCCCTTTTGCTCTTCTGTGGACAGCTGGTGCTGGTGAAAGCTGGAAACAGAGCTCTGCATTTTGCTCACTGGCTACATGCAGCCACTCTTACACTCTTGATTGGTTTGCACCCTTGCCTTTAGGTGATGAGACCTCTGAATTTCCTGCATCTAACAAATGCATCAGACTGGGTAAAGATGCAGTCATAAATGACTTACCTTAGATCTAGTCTCCCCAGAAATGTAAGTCCAATAATACTGGAAAATGCAGTTATGTTTACTCATTTCTGACTTGACAATAAAATGATAATGCATCCTCCATAAAGTTCAATGAAATGCCAACAGCAATAAGATCATTTTAAAGGTATATAGAGCCAAATTTTGCTTCACTTTGTGGTCAGCATGATGCAGCAGGATGCAGCACAGCAGAAAAAAGCTTTTTTTTTTTCCTATTATTACTTCACACACCACTAAATACATATTTATCAAAGGTTTTGTTTCCTAACCTCATGTTTTCTCTGCCAAGGATAAAGCATGCAGATGAAAAATATGTCATGGAAATTACAAATGGGTGTATAGGCTATGGGGAAATGATGTATGTAATGAATTAAATCTGCAGATTAGATAGAGAATACTAATGAGTTTAAGCAATATCAGATCAGGGTACTCAGATTAACCAGAATCACTGAGCCAGAGCAGGTTATGTTCTCTCATTCTTTCTCTCTCTCTTTCTTTTTCCTCTGCAGCCCGAACAGATTAATTGCTGGTTCAGTGCAAGGTTAATAATCACTACCAACTGCCAGATTCACTTAAGAGTTTACAGAAGAGATATTAACAACACACTGATATGGCAAAGCTTGGATCTTCTGAGAAGTTGTCTCTGCCTGGAAAAGAGGGAACTGAGACTCAGAGGGTATTTCATGCAGACAGACCCACATCTACCTCAGCAAGTTAGCTAGTTTACAAAAAAACCCAAAAAACAAAACCTAAAAATTATGCCCCTTCCTTGTTCTTATGTAACTGAGCACAGAAATAGGTTTAGAGAGGAAGGGGACTGGAAGGGTGACATACAGTTCTCATTCTTTTTTCTGAAATATTTTAGTGAAGTTATTAATATCCTGAAATATTTTCAGGAGGGTATTAATATTGAGTGGCTAATTTGGTGGAGGTACATGAATTAGAAAAGTCGTAGGATTTAAGTCACAGAAGTGTTTGTGTATGGGTTCAGATGGGGCAGAAGGGTAAGAGCTATTATGGACTGTTGAACTGCAAGAGAGGAAACATCCTAAAGAGTAGCACAGCAATAAATCATGCATAAGATGCACTTTTTAATAGCAAAAAAAAAAAAAAATCTATTTTTCTTGTTTAGGAAGTAATATAGCACATCCTTTAAAATAATTAATTTAGAATCTGACAATTCCAAAGACAGCATCCTCCAGTGATTAAGACAGACCTGTGCTTCTTCCAGACACATATCAGGGAATCTGAAACAACTCTCTGAGGGGAAAAACAAACAAACACATAAACCTTATTGCCTTCCAGCTGATGCACTCCTGTTTACAGTAACAACTGCTGGGGCGATGAAGGCTGGTACACCCTTGAATACGAGCACCTTGCTTGTCCAAGTGCAGTTTATTCAAGAACAAAGAAGACAACGGTCTTTAGCCTACATTCTAGTTTCACGTACCCACTTCCTTGACTTTCAGTGGGGGGTGGCCCCTGCACTGGGCCAGTTGGGCAGAAAGTCATGTTAGTTCCTGCTGTGCCATCACTCAGTGTTGCCTGCCTCAGGCATTAGTCGTCATGGCTCCAGCACCGGTCTCTGCTCATCTGTCCCATCGTCAGGAGGTTACTCCATTTCTAGGAGCCTATCTCCAGTCATGAGCTTCATCTTTCTGAAACCAATTCTGCTTCTTGGGAACAATTCAGTTGGACACCAGCTCTTCAGACCCCTGAAAGCCCCGGTCTTCCCACTTCAATAGCCTATGTGCAGAAGGGTAACACACGATGAGCCTTCAAATTGGTGATTCTGTCTTGTGCCTCTGTATGATGTGGAGGACTCAAGATGTGCCACTTTTTTTTTTTTTTTTAAATCTGGCTGTTACCAACATTTACCACCAGCCTGTCTCGGTCACAGAAGTAGCAGGCTTTTGTCAGGGAATTCAAAAGTTCACTTTTGTATGTTGACCCTCAGCACACATGCATTCAATTAGTAGCCATCAGTTAGGACTCATAATTTAATTTATTTTTTTTCTTTTGGCCTCTGAAAGCAAGTAGCACTACTTACAGAAGGGAGACCAGAAAAAAACACATTATGTCCTACAGTAACGCTCCATGATTTTGCATCGCCACTGAAGACAGACCCTTTGCAGAAAAGGCTCAAAAACCCTTCTCTTATACCTTTATATATTCACATTATACCCAGATAACTTAAATCCTTCCTAAACCCATGCTCTTAGAGTTTCTTTAAGGTGAGAAAGCTTTACCAGTCTAAAAGCAGCCAGGTTGAGGTAGCTATAAGCTGAATAAAGCCCTTACTCTCACTCCAGCATTAAAGGGAACTGTGCTGCAGAAAAGTCATCTCTTTTAAATGACTTTAAAGGTACTCCTCAGCAATGCCTCAAGAGGCTTTATACATTCTCATTTCTCCCATACTTAGGACTATACCTAAAGGCAGCATTTAAGCCTGAATCAGGCTTCAACTTGGAATTTAGTAAAATGTACCTTCTTGATAGATCTTTGACTGTCTCCCTCGCAGAGTGACAAATACAGGTCTTTGTTCTTCTGCCTCATCACTGAGGCTTTCACTGAATGAAAGCCATCATTGAGTGACCAATGAGTCACTGTCTCAGCATCACAGACTTTTTGTGCTTCAATTCCTCCTAACATTAGATGCAGTGATGTGGAAAATAACTACAAAAAAATAAATTTAAAAAAAAGGTGACATTTTTCTTAAACTACTTTCTTAAGTTTCTTTTAAAGCAGAATCTGGCTCAGAGAACTAGATCTTAACATTTTGCCTTTCAATGTTACGCTCTTCAGTTCCCAATCTTTCAGCAAGGGATTTCTTTTTGCCCTAGCAATTTAAAACACAGTAAATGTGGAGATCAAATCATGCCATGCCCAGCTTCATAACTGTCTGATGAAGTCTGATTCCAACGAAATTATTGATTTCTTTGTTGCTATATTAGTATATGAATCTGTGAAAACAAATCAAAAAACGTAAAATTTTTCAAATTGATCTTGTTTGACCATCTCTCCAGATAAGCAGGCAACATACATATATATAGCTATACTTATTTGTTACTCAGCGGCATATTTTTATCATAAACAATCATAGGCCACTATCCACAAGCAGTTAAAATACTTTCTAATAATCATGTTTTCAGACAGGGTTTCTTTCTGAGTGTCTTGCAGAATGTGCTTCCCTAGATACAGTAGCTCCGAAACATATGCCTCATGAGAGTTCAGGCTTCATGAATGCAAAGCCATCAGAGTTGCTCCCATATATACCACACCTCATTTTCCTGTGGGAAATACAGTCAGCCTTGACTCCTCTAATACAAACCAGAAGAAAATAGCAGATCTAGCTTTGACATGGTACATGGGAAAAGACTGATTTTCTGAAAGAACCTGCCTTTCTGACTCTGCTGTGTGACACATTGATTCATTTCTATCACTCTTTGAGTAAAAAAGGGGGCTTTTTGTAATTGTTGCAACAGATACCTTTTTAAGGCTGAACGTCCACTGTATCTACATGAACAAGCAGTACCCATCTGTGGGGCTGGTCAAATAATACAAGGTTGCTTTTTCAATATCCAATGTCAATATTAAGCAACAAAGGAAGTGTGTTCAGAGTTTAACAAAAGGTCGGCAAAAAATAGTGAATTATCTCACAAAGAGTTAAATGTCCTACTGAGAAATGTAATTTAGGATTGAAATTGCCCTGGATCTCTACGCAGTCTATGGACGCCAGTAAACACCTTCAACTCCCCTAAGATTTTAATCACCTTCTGCACAAGGTGATTCATCTTTTAATTGATCATATAGCATGCTTATTGTGGCTATGTTTCTCACTGGAGCATCTCAGGAGCATAGAATTAAATCATAATTACAAAAAATCAAGTCCAAATTCCATTTCAGTAAGCACTTCACACCTATACAGCTTTGGGATCTTTGAGATATTGTACCACTGGGATTTTTCTTTAGGAAATCCTTTCTCAAGTTTTTTCATATGCCACTAAACCTTTTCTTTATATTATTTTGCATTTCTTTACAAATAAAATTAGTCTAAGAGCTAAATCTGCAATTTCTTGCTCATATGTGTATTCTGTGTATTCATGAGTTATAGACATCTATGAAAAAGATGCATTTATAGTAAGACCTGAATGAAATTAATTTGAGTTTCTAGAATGCTTGTCAATATAACACCACGGTCCTGTTCAATATACTTCCTTGGAAACTAAATTTACATTTCCTCAGAAAACTTCAAAGGTGAAAAATATTAAAAACATATTTCCAATATATATTAAATACAGACAGCAAGAAGAAATACCTGTTACTCACTGTTTGTGTGTCTTGAACAACGCCTCATTTTGTCATATCTCAACCATTACTATTACTTAACTTTTATTTACTGTCTCTGCAAATTGTTACTGGCAGAAAGGCAAAGTTCCAAACCAGAGTTTTAACTTTTCCATCTTTCCCTTCTCTCTCCATGTATTTGTAAAAATCACAAGGGAGTTAAACACCATTTTCTTGTATTTCTCTCTCATTTCATATCTTTTTCACCCAATGCTGGTGTTTAATACCTTGCATTTGCTTCAGGGTGAGTAAATGATCTATGATACACTGACTTGCAAAGGCTAATTATAACCAGAGCACGTAGAGCTGTGTGAAGAAAAGGACACAATGTTCTAAAATCATAATCAACAAAAATATGACATCGTGTGGTTTTCAGAATGCTTTCCCTCTAATTTGTAGATTAAGCTTTTTGTTTTATGAACAGATTATCAGTAGAGTTGAAAAGACATAGTTCAATAAAGATCTCTGTCTTCATATTTAAAATTATACATTAAGCATAAAAATAACAGAGCTTTTGTCCTGGAGCCAATCACTTTTTGTTGTTTATATTACTTTTTTTTCTCATTCCTAAATTCTTAATCTGTTGAGTTGTGACACTTTGAACAGAATTGTTACAAAAAGTCATGAGAGCCTGCACTAACATAAAGAACATGAACATAAAGCAAGAAACAATTTAGGCCTTGATCCTGTAAGCATTTATCCACAAGATGAATTAAGACATGTACATAAGACTGACTTGGATGGCTGTTGACTTTGCTGTAATCTCTTTGACTGTCCAAGCAATTTGCAAATTTCAGCCCCCAACACTGAAAGCTGGGAATAGAATAGCCAGATGTAGCATCAACCCATAAAAAGATACACCTCATTTATTTATATATATTATATATGTGTGTGTGTGTGTGTGTGTGTTGAAAATAAAGATTATTTATGGTTTATCCTGATGAAACCTGAGCACCATAGACTGTCATAGAAGAATAATCAAACAGCTATTTTGAAATCAGGTGGTGGTCTGGGTTTAGCAAATATCCCTTTTGTCTAATCACTGCCATTGATCACTCATCTGACTGAGTAATCAATAATGAATGAAGAGAGATTTCTTTGGCTTTGATCAAGAAAGTGGAAAAAAACAGCCAACCAAACCTCAGCTGGCCAGGAAAAATACTTATTTACCAACTATTGCAGTGAAAATAATGTAAAAACTTTTTTTAGTCATATTCTCAACATGAAACTGAGCTGCTGCTCTTGTTTTGAAGTAATTCTAATTGTCAAGTTCCAAAATATTGTAGCTGATATCTGTTAAAATGTGAGAAAACTTAGACTTTAAAATCCAGGTGTTTCTACACTGGACCTGTTTGGTGGTGCCCTATTTGTACAGCTATGCCATTGTTTGAACAAACCTGAAGGAGTTTGGTAGAATAGGGACTTCTGAATGCAGTTCTCATACCCTCAAAAGTTTACTTTACATCCTAATTCACTATGCGATTACTGTTTAAAATAAGATATTTGTTTTCTCATACTGCTTGGCTTTAGGTAGAAGTATTACATGATTCACTGGCATTTAATTAATATTTTTGAATATGGTCTGTAAAGTTAGACAAAAATATGGCACTTCATGTTACCAACAGTTTGGATTCTATCTAAAATGATCATAAAAAGATCTTAAACTCTCTCTCTTGTTTGAAGTTTTATGTGTTTTTACTTTTCACTTAGTCCCTCCTTGTTAACCCACCGTATTAATCATTCAGCATTTATCAAGGGGAAGCCTGGTCTGCCGATTTTGAGGGTAATCTCCAACCAAATTACCTTTCTTCACGTGGAATTACCAATGTGATCCCTTTAAGACAAATGGGACTGGCAGACTGTAGGTGGTGAGCAGCAGGCAAGAGACCCTGCTGCTACTACACATCTCCACAGAGTTAAGAGCACTCTGCATGTAGTTGTGATTGATGCTGGTACCGCCTTGGTAAATATGCTTCATAGGTAGACAGCTTCAACAAGTGTTCTTGAGAAACACAGACCCTGCTAGGCAGCACATGGCCTCTTGAACAAGAGAAAAAAATCAATATATCAAGGAACTTTCTACTGTAAATTTCAGGTTCTTATTAACCTTTGCAGTTCCAATATGACAGAAAAAGGACTGATGTAACAATGAAATGTCAATTCAGTCTGAAATGATTCTGTTGCTGAAACCTAATTTAAGAACTCTGGCGCTCACTTATCAAAACCCCTTTATTTAAATTCATGGAATCATAGAATAGGTTGGGGTTGAAAGGAACTTAAAAGTCATCTAGTTCCAACCCCCCTGCCATGGGCCGGAACACCTTCTACTACACCAGCTTTTTCAGAGTCCCATCCAGCCTGGTCTTGAACATTTCCAGGGATGGTACATCCACAACTTTTCTGGTCATCATATTGCAGTGTCTCACCACCCTCACGGTAAAGAATTTCGTTTTTATAAAAATCTAAACTTACTCTCTTTCAGTTTAAAGCCATTCCCCCTTGTACTACCACTACGTGCTCTTGTCAAAAGTCCTTTTCCAGCTGTCTTGTAGGTCCCCTTTAGGAGATAAAAGACTGCTATAAGGTGTTCCCAAAGCTTTCTCTTCTCCAGGCTGGACAATATTAACTCTCTCAGATTCTCATCTTCACAGGAGATGTGCTCCACTCCTCCAATCAGCTTCCTGTCCCTCCTCTGGACTCACTTCAGCTGGCCCATGTTCTTCTTCTGTTGGAGGCCCCAGAGCTGGATGCAGTACTCCAGATGGAATGTCATGAGAACAGAGTGGAGGGACAGAATCCCCTCCCTCGACCTGCTGCCCACCATTCTTTTGATGCTGCCTAGGAGACAATTGGCTTTCTGGGCTGCGTGTGCAAATTGCCAGCTCCTGTTGAGTTTCTCATCAACCAACACCTTCGAGTCCTTCTTCTCAGGGAGTCTGTCAATCCATTCTCTTCACAGCTTATACCTGTGCTTGGGATTTCCCCAAATAATGTGTTGGACCTTGAACTTGGCCTTGTTGAACTCCATGAAGTTCACACAGGCGCTCCTGTGTTGTGATCCCTGTGTATGACATCCCTCCACTCCTGCATGCTGGCAGCACCACACAGCTTTGTGTTACCAGCAGACTTGCTGAGGACACACTCAATCCCACTGTCCATGTCACCAACAAATATAGTAAACTGTGCCAGTTCCAACATTAACCCTAGAGAAACACCATTTGCCACTGACCTCCACTTGGACTTGGAATGCAACTTGTGAGTTTGACCATTCAGCCACACTTTTTTAACCACCAAGTGGTCCATCTGTCACATCCATGTCTCTCCAGATTGGAGACAAAGATGTAATATGCTTCAACAGAGGCATTTAAATTGGACCCCCAATGAAGCTGGCTTACTGATTGGAGTGCCTGGAATTCCATCTCCGGGCCCTGGGCTTGTCCCATTGCCACTGCCATCAAAGTGGTAGGATTGGGATGGATCAAGATTCCCCTCCTTCAGTAACTAAAGTCCTCTGCAGCAGCTGGGCTAGCCCATTACTGAGGATGTTCTTCCCATTCTATCACAGACAGACCCCATCAGCCCCCAGAGGAGTAAGTTTCTCAAAGCAAGTCCCATGGTCTAAGTAGTTGAATCCCTGGCTGTGGCACCATACAGTACCACAGCCATTTGCTGATTTGCCTGTATTTGCATACTCTGACTTTTCTTGCTACATCAATATAATTTGAAAAACATGTTTTAAACTGAAATGTGAAGGGGTGGTGGGAAGCGTTTAGTGGGAGCAAGGGGGGAAAGGATGGACAAGGCTAGATTTTCCATTAAACTTTGCACTAGTATAGTTTTATTACTTTAACCTCTTTGCTTAATTATTCATCAAATAATGCAATACATATTTTAGTGTGTTTCAAGCAGAAATCTAGATTTTGAAATCTCATTGAACCTTATATTCTGAATAATTGTAAGTGCTTTCATCTGTGACACTTGAAAACGCTGATTTACTTAGAAGTTTCTGTTCAGAATTTATGTAGAACTAAGAACATCTAATAATAACCTGGTGGTTGGTAAATGAGCACTACTGTCCCAGTGACAAAACCACTGGATTTAGCTTGATAAAATAAAAAAAAAAAAATTAAGTTCAGCAATTCCTCTGTTGCCATCATCCACTCCTGAATGTGTTCCTACTGAGTTTGTTATTGCAAAGCGTGGCAGATGTTGCTATACTGATTGCAAATTTCTTATTTATACCACGTAAAATGTGCAATTTCAGGTCAGTTACTCAGATCTCAACTGAGCCAGATTTCTAAGCATGTGCTTAACCTCAAACTGACTTAGAACAATAAAAATGAGACTGCCATAAATAGGAACTAGAGGCGGCAAGGCACTTGAGTGAACTGGGGCCTTGGAAGGAGCTAGAATTCAGCAGAAGTAGCACACTGTATTAGGGCTTCTTATGTGAGCCTGACTGGGTGGCACAACACCTCCTGCATAACTCTCCATAAGAAAACAATTCTGCCTATAAATATGTACAAGCAAGTGATTAACCAGATTAGAGAAGTAAAACCAAACAACGGCCCCTATTTCAATGTCAATATTTGAAGTCTGTGGATGGAGCATGGTCATTGTGGCTGGTAATAAATAATGATCCAGTGATAGAGTGTAAGGAAAAATGTACTGTACTTTGTTATATATGTAGTTTCATCCACATGAACTTAGTGCATTGCATTTCTCATCTATGATACATCCGTGACAAACAACCTCAGCACTGTCTCCTGACAGGATATTTTATTTTTGCTGCTTTTGTTGGATTTTTTACTTATTTATTTATTAGGGTTTCGGTTTGTTTTGTCCTTTTTTTTTTTTTTTTTTTTTTTTTTTTTTTTTTTTTTTTTTCCTTTTTTTTTTTTTCATTTTTTTCCTGAAATCCGTTGTAGCAGTTATCATGTTAGGACTTTTCTAAAAAATGCCTAGAATGCAAACAGTGTCTCCCATGTAATTGTAGTTTTCTAGCTCACTCTCTGTTAAATTTTTCAATTATATTTTTTCTTAGCACTACATTAAATATGAGGCTCTTTCTTAGGAGAAAATAATAAGTGTTTGACATTTCTTTTCACTTTGAATGAGGTTGCATAGTTGACTTACCAAGCAACAATTTTCAGTGTATAAATATTTTTCATTCAAAAACATGAAAACCTTTGTCACAGCTTAACAATACAGTGAAACATATTAAAAGAAAGACCCTACATAAAATGCCCTGCAGTTTGGTGAATAGCAAACTCTCTTGCCATGATGAAATTCCTAATGCCTCTGTACAAGCATGACAAAGAAGCTGATCTTCCACCTCTTGGGCTGCCACAATCATGATAGGTGATTACACAGAAGTTGGCAGTATCTCCAAAGCCTTTCAAAAATAACACACTTATTTTAAAATAAATATACTAGCTGGTAAACCCACAATGAACTTTCAGAACCAGCTTTTAGCTTTCATGGCATATGCATGTGTATTTATATGTTAAGTGTAAGAAGAGTAATGGATCTTTCCTTTACTATTCCTATAAAGGATTCTTTGTGTATTTCTTGACTGCGTATTATCATATCTTACCCTATTTTCTCTGTATTTTTTACGCTTAGACATGGAGGACTTAATCAACAACTACAAAATGACAAAGTAATGAATAGCATAGGGTAGAATACATGGAATTTAGAATAACCTTGTAAAAGAACCATGCTATGCATATTGAACATGTATTGAACATTTAACATAAAAACATTAATTTCAAAAGGTACTGGAAATCTGCTGTAAATATTATCGACAAGTTAGTATATGGAGCCAGAGATTCAAATTTCATGGAAAAAGCTCTTTTCAGGTAGCTCCTTTAAGTCGTCATGTTCTTCTGTTTCCCTTCCCAGCTATAATATATTTATCTTCTATCATTCATCCAGGGCAAATGCATTATTAGAAGATTGTCTGAGGTTAATGCTTCTCTTATTTAAAGACTTTTACTCTGTTTCATTCCCTACATTCCCTTCACAGCTCTATGAATATGTGGTAGTATCAGCCAATCATTCAAAATGCTAGAAATGAATACTTTAATTTTTTATGAGATGTAATATTTCATTTAAGATAATAAAATATTACATTTTACATGTGCTATGAAATCTTTTAACACTGTTGCATTCATAAACCTTACAGACTATAGGTATTCACTAAAAGCAACAAGCCTGAAATTATTCTCTGATCCTAAGCCAAGTGGCGTAGGCTAGCATCATCCACAATGTACAACACTCGGTACCAAGTCTCCACTGAGCCCTATATAATGTTCTTCTATTCCAGTATTATCTTGTGTGTATTCTATTCAAAACACAAAAAATAAGACAGTGGTTGTGTTGCATGGCTGCAGAATAATGTTTTCATAGCACTGAACAGAGTGTGAGTTATGTGTGATGAAGCATAACATCAGAGTGTCTGAGCAAGTAAAGTTTGCTGGGTAATAGAAGAACTTGGAGGAAGTGATCTTGTACAGTCCTTTAAAAATCATGTATTTGTAGTGATTACTGCTGCATGGTCCCCCATGAAAAATCTATGGACATTTTCTTCTACAGCACAAGTGCTGAGCCACAGTCTTTGCTCAGCAAGTTTATTTAAAATGGGCTTAAGGTGATACTTTTCCCTGAGGTGAGCACAAAGGAGAACCTGACAAAATTTCCCAGGAGGTTAAAACCCAAACTTTACTGGCAAGCTTTAGAAGATCAGGAATTGGGCAAAAGTTAATACAACACTCAATCAAAATAAAGCTTTTCAGGGAGCATCAACTTATCCAACTCTACCCATCCATCCTTAAGTTACCCATATTTCAAGAGGAGGAAGTTAGGACTAGAAAAGGGGATAAAGAGAGAAAATCAAGAAATAGCTACATCGTTGGATCCTAGCATGGTCTCAGCTGCCATAAAATCCGAGGACAATAGGGATGTGACCATGTGCATCTCAGGGCAGTGGGTTTTATGTGCTCCGGCCTCCTGTGACCAACCCCACACAGGCGGGGGCTTCCAGTCATCTGGCCACTCTGGGGCTTGCCTGGGGCAAAATCCTGTGTAGATTGATTTCCAGAACTCTGGTGAGAGCCACAACACTCGCAATAATGTTTAGTAACACTGTAAAAATTTCAAGGTTTATCTAGAAAAAACCCAGATTCACACTCCCTTGTTCCACTGTCATTCTGGAAATGGAGCACTGGTTTTCTCCTTGGTTTTGTGGAGTGACACCCTTGCTTGAGCAGCATCAGACCCTCCCTGAGACAGCACATGGCAGATTCAAGCCAAATCATCTCAGAGCATGCAGGTGATACTCCTGTGGCAGTCTGTAATAGAAGTTCTCATACGGCTTCAGAATTGTTTTACAGAGATATGGTGGAAAAGCTCAGAAGACATGTAGTGTCTTATAAACCCGTTCTATTTCCTATCCATGACCTTCCACTACAATATTTTTTTTCTTTTTTATTTTTGCTTCCAAGTGCCTTCTGTGTCATGTTCTCTGGTGTGTCCTTGGAAGAGCTCTGGGGCCAGGTACCACACTGAGAGTATCACTCTGAAACTCTGCAAGGACTTTAAAGGAAGCTTATCTAAAGAACTGTGGAAAAGCTTGTCTCTAGATGGGATTAAACTCCAAAAGAGTTAATCAAAGCCCAATTTACTACACTTATTTTAAGTGTGCCTTCAGCAGTAGTAGAAATCAAATTTCTTGTGGAAGTATAACAAGGTTGGCAAGGATAATTTCCCATCAATAAATGAGTTGGACATTGTAGGAAGTCTAATACAGTATATATTAAATGTATGGAGCCCAAATAGTAAATCTCTCTTTCTTCCTCTTGAATATTTTAGTGCAGCTTACTTGTAGACATAACTCCAAATAAAGACTGACACAGAAACATTGGTGGCTATAATTTGTGTCTTAATGTGCGGTGGAGTCTTTACACAGTGCATTCATTACACCATGTTCAAGGTCACCTTTTTTCTTGTATTCATGCTTTTTGTTTGTAATTATTCAGATCACAATGACCACCACACATATGCAACTAGAATTACTGGGAATAGAACTTATATCCACACAAAAAGAAAGATGATGACTAAAATGAGATTTTAGTCTGCAGGTACCCTGAGAATTCACAGGCATATCTTTAGGCTGTTCCTTGCATATTTCAAGGGGTTGTGCACTTAATTCACGTAACGAACAATCCATTAAAACTAATACTATTATTCCTACTTGCTTGCATATAAAGAATATAAGTTCCACTGGAAGAGTGACCTTTTTTCCTGCAGCATCCTGCTGGCCCTTCCTCTTCTGGTCTGCTCAGTGGTGGGGGTGCCCAGAGTGTTCTTCTGGAGGTACCACTTTTATACAGTGCAAGCCCCAGCTATCCAGAGGTGTCCATGTCGTTCCTACAACTTGGGATAGCATGTGTGCAAGCAGTTGCTTCCTTTCCCACCATTTGCTATGGTGGGAGTTTTTGTCCAAATAGGTTACCCAGATCTGTCTCACCAGGCCTGGCATGTGTTGTTGCCTCCGTGCTTTTCCCAGTCTGCACAGCAGAATCTTGCCCAGTGTGATAATTCTAAGCCTTTCCTCTCTGTTTAGGCCTGAAATTAATGCCTTCCTGTTTGCCATCTGTGCCTGTCATGGTAGTTTATCTTGTGGGGACAGTTTTTTTGAGACATTTTAACTGCATGCTCTAAGTCCTGACATACACAGATTCTTTCTAGAGAGACCTCGGTCCTTAAAATACGAGGAAAAAAGGTCCTACCTTCATCAGATCATTGCATTTTGATGGTGCTAAATGTTTCTAAATAAATTTCCACTATTTCAGGTATTTATTTGGAAGATCAGGCAGGGTACTAATATCACTAGAGTTTTGTAAATTGAAACTCCAAAAGGAACGGAAAGTAGTTAAACTGTCAAAACCCCCCAAACAAACCCAGACCTCACCATCCCATCCCTCCCCCAAAAACACTGTATTCCAGAAAAGGAGCAAAAAAAAAAAATCTTCAAAGACATGCATAAGATTCCCAAACGTCTATCCAAAATCAAGAGATACATCAATATTTCTATCAACTGAAACAATCAGACAATTTATAAAAAGAAACTTGAATAGAAAACCAATAAATGTTGCTCTGGGGTCAGCTAGGCTAAACAGAAGCTCATCCACAGCAAATACACAGTACGTAACAGATGATAGATGTCCATGACAGAAATAAGAAAGTCCCATCAAAAAGTCCTTATGGAGTCTCCAGAGTTTATGGACAGTTGTAATAAAATACATTATCCACATATTTCATTCTTCACCTTTCTTGTTTCCCTACACATCCTCTCCAGGTTTCCATCATTAGTGTCTCTCTTCCTTCTCAAAGACAAATCTGTAGCATTATTAGCTGTCAGATTTTCCTCTTTTGTTAAACTTATATATCTAGCCATGAAAGTAGCAGTCTGTATCCACTGTTTCTAGTTCATACATGTGCATTTATTTATGACTAAGACCATTTAATAAAATGTAGAGAATTTTCTTCTTATATTTATTGTAATTAACTGTTTTATTAAGTAATTGCTCAGTAATGATTTTTCTTCTGATTCAAACCAAGTATTTTGTGAGTTTTTTTAGTTCATTCTTATTCTATTTCTGGTGCTTTCTCTTTAAGGAATTCCAAATGGATATTATTAAGGAGCAGTTTATTTGTCTGGTATCTTCATCATTTTTTACTGCTTTTGGAGGAGCAGATGGTGATTAGATAATTCTATAGGGCTACAAATTGTAATTAAGTTGAACTGAGGTATAAATATCAGTGTTTAAAATTGTATGTTTGAGCTGTCCTCTTTTCCTAAATGTTTTAACAGCCAGAGTTTTCACAGTATACAATGGGTTGTTGATCATTTAGTCTTCTCAATCCTAGTCAATAAAGTAATTGAGCAATGGCCTTTGAAAATTGTTTTTCCAATGTTTATTTCATATTCAGAATAATAATCATCTGTTCATACAATTTTCAATTTTTATCTGTAACATTGCCCTTGTAAAAACTGAGTATAGTCAGCTAGTATTGATAATGATTGTCCCATTTTAGTTTTTGTTCAGTGTAGAACCTTTCCAGATTTTGATAAATTTGACCATTAGATTTATTTGCTAATATTTTTAATATACTATGTCCTGGCTTTCCTATGTAGTTCCTCAGTTATCTTCAGATTAATTAAACATAGTTCCAAGATTCCTATTTGTATTTAAATATATTTATTTGCGTATTTATTCACTTATTATTTCAAAGTACGTTTTGGGAAATTCTTGGAAAATACTAACCCTGACTTTAAAAACAAATATTTTGAAAGAACTCTATTCCATTTTGCCATGACTTACAAAAGACTTGAGAGAGGAACAGCATTAAGTGGCACTTTTAGAGATAAAATAATTTCTCTATTTGTTATATTGATGATTGAGAAAGTGAGTTTTTGTGCGAGATCCCTTACCCACAGCGCCCTGCTGCAAGGCATTATGTGTTCCAAATGTCATTCCATATAACTGGAATTGATACACTTCATCTGGCACTGCATGACATGGAGAAAAACAACAACCAAAACTTAAATCCTATAACGATTAAGGCAATAGTTGCACTTTACATTACACCCTTTGACTTCACTGGCACATGCCCCACTTATGCTCAATTTACCAATCATCCTTTTATGGCATTCCCTTGTCTCTTTTCAGCTACTTGTATTTGGGGCTTTCAGGTCTTCCCACAGATAAAAGGAGTTTTTTCTATTACCTTGATGTCTGAAATGTCACTGCACAGGAAATTACTTTAAGGAAATTCAGTCCAGACTTTTCCTTTTATAAACAACTGTTTCAAAAGACTGGGAAGCTTTTGAAATTAAGAAAATAAATAGGTGAATGAAAACAAGATGCTCAACTTTTATTTTTATTTTACAGTAGAGCAAAATTAAAACAACTAAAGAAGACAGACCACAAGTATAAAGGTCTGTGCACCTCACTTCAACCCTGCAGTTTGTCTGCTTAAACTAGAGTATCTCTGTTCCTCACTGTCATAACTATAGGACCCATCACTTCCCCTTGGCTATTTATACAGTCTATTGACCCTTCCTTTCCCAAATATGATCAGTAACTCTCCAGGCAATTTATCTCACCTGCTGACCACAAAATAACATAACGTATGCTTGAAAAATAGACTGCTGCATTTTGGGACTTTAAAATTACAGTAAAATAAGCTTAAATTAAAAGTGGAAAGGATTTAGCTGAGCCTTGCAAATAAATTCCTACAGTAAAATCCTTTAAGCTTGCTGAGGGTTGCTAGGGAAAGCAGCAATGTGACACAATAAACAGCAAAACAAAACACTAATAAGTGCACAATGAACTACAAAGCTGTGTTGGCAGAAAAATAGACAAAGGGTTCATTTTTTCAAAATGCATAATGAATGAGCAGGATCATTCCCATTTTCAGATATAACATCAGAATCTTGGGCTTAATCTCCTGGCAAATTATTGAGGTTACAACAATCAAATCAAGTCAGCATTCCTGAAGATAAGCTAAAATGACAAATTAGTCTTTTTTTTCTTTCAGCATCTGTGATAGCATTAATCATGTAACTGTGGCTTATTTATGATTCCTTCTTTGATCTTCACAATGCATATCTACTGGGAGAGTTGAAAGCAATAAAGATAATTTTGATGTATTTTTGGAAGGTGAACTATTTTTATGTGAAAATTAAAAAAAAAAAGGCATAGTGATATAATGTATAACTAATACTGAAAAATACAGTCCTTGCATCCTTTCTAGGTAGGGGATTAGTTTATAATTATCATTTAGGAGCTCCTTAAGATTAGAGAGAAGTAATTCAAAAGCATTATAAAAAAAAGAGTATAGAAATGTTACTAGAAATTGCCATACAATGAAGGGGGGAAAAAAAGGAATAGAAGAATAAGAACATTTCATAATTTCCTTATTTAATAATAAAAATACTGAAGTATAAAGCTAAAGTTCACAAAGCATTGCATTTCTACAACAAAAAATGGCTAAAATGATTCAGTGATTGAGTCTCGGAGATTCTGTAAAATGGCATAAGTGCATTGTTTAGTACAGCCAAACTGAAATTTCAGAATACTTTTTCCCAAGTCATAGAACCCAACACGGAATATTGAGTAGAAGGGATTTGCTTAATATCTATGATACAAAAGGGGAACCTAAGTTAAAATCATTGTTCTGCTTCAGTGTCCCAAGCTGAATACAGAAAGGAAATGTAAACAATCCCATCAATGATTCCCATTCTCCATCTCTGTGGAAAATACTGTGAATTATTCATAAGAAAAAGCTTCATCAGAAGGGGAAAAGAAGGGGAAAAGATGGAAGATGTGTTATTTTTTACAACATTTCACTTATGTGTTTTCAAAGGAGGAACTGCAATGCTAGGCTTAAGTTTTTCCATATTTATGTAGCCAAGCTTATAGCTACAATTATGTGTGTATATTCTCAGAGACTCAGTTTACAAAGTAATGAGCACTGTGATCCAACATAACTTAGTGTATCTCAAAAGAACGCATGATTTACTAGCCCTAATGAATGCAGCACTTCAAGTCTTCCATCTGGACATTTGTTATTCTGCAGTACATTTGAGAACAATTTGGGGTTTCACTTTGATAACATATGATATTCCATATAATTTCTAAAGAGATTTTTCATTTTGAAGAACCCTTGGTTAATGTCTTTGTTTGCCCAATTCCTTCTGCTGGCTCTTAATTGTTTCTTGTATTAACAGTTTTAATGAATTTAGAGCCAAAGTCTATTAAAAATAAATCTTTAATTCCACAGTAAAAGTTGTTGGACTCAGGGTTTTTCTAATCCCTTTAGCTGCTCAATTCCCAGGATTCCTGGTTGACAGCAATTTTTTGGTCCAATTTCCTATGAGAAAATCCAAATTTCCCTCATTACGCCTAGCTAGGACCTTGAGTAAAGTGATAATAAAATATTTCACTGCTTATAGAACATTTCACACATTCAAAGCTTTAGGGAAATAGTAACTAATTAAATGAGCTGGACCTTCTTGTTGTTAACACTGTTCACAGAGCATGCTCATTTCTGTCATAATTGCACTTCCAGTGCTAATAAAAAAATGACATTCAATGCATCTTGACACAGTATTTCTTGATAAAGAAATGGTTGAGAAAGCCTTGAAGTTGACTGACTAAGGTAAAATTTAAGAAACTGATGGTATATCTCAAGGAGCTGTATGAAACAATTTTAGATTAGTCATGGCTACAGAGGATACAGGAGTCTTGTACAGACGTCTTAAATGTGATGGCAACAAAGTGCCCTGGTTTCAGCTGGGATAGAGTTCATTTCTTGGTAGCTGTTACAGGGCTGTGTTTTGGATTCAGAATGAGAATGCTGTTGATAACACATTGATGTTTTGGTTGTTTGCTAAGTTGTGTTTATGCTAAGTCAAAGACTTAATTAACTCTTCTCGTGCTCTGCCAGTGAAGCAGAACACAAAAGAAACTGGGAGGGCGCATAGCTGGGACAGGTGACCCGAATTGACCAAAAGGATATTATCCACCAGAGAACCTCATACCCAGCATATAAACTGGGGGGAGGTATCCAGAAGCGGGCCAAATCTGGATTTCGGAAGGAGGGTCTGGCATCGGTCAGCATGTGGTGAGCACTTGTAATGTGCCTCGCTTGTTTTTTACCTCATTACTGTCATTATAATTTAACATTATTACTGTACTTGTACTTTATTTTTGTTTATTAAACTGTTCTTACCTCAACCTGCAAGTTTTACTGATCCTCCTGCCCATTACACCGACTTGGGGGGAAGAAGGGGGTTGAGTGAGCAACTGTGTGGGGCTCAATTTCCAGCTGGGTTTAAATTACGACACGAAGATAGCAGCAAATAACATCCCAAGCAATTACTTAAAATTTTGAACGTATTTTTTTTTTCTCCACCTAACAGCTACCTTGGAACTATCCTTAGTCAAACAAACAATATGTTTTACAGACTTGTTGGTAATTAATTTAGAGCACTGCTGAGAATAACTAAAATGAGATTAACTTTTTTTGTAGAAATTATTATTTCTGTCACATAATTTTTTCTTTTTTTTCTTTTTTTTTTTTTTTGTTTTTTTTTGTTTGGTTGGTTGGTTTTTTTGGGGTTTTTTTGTGTTTTTAGTAGTTTTTCTTTTGCCTTCATTCTTTCTATCCCTGAGCTCTGGAAGACTATGTCCTAAGAGTCTATTTCTTCTACTATTCTTTTTGGGATGCTGAGACTGCACCTTCTCCAGCCTGATTCTGGGCTTGGCAGGAATAACTGAGCCACAAATATCCTGAGCTGATTTGATGATGGGGAAAATAAAGTAGCTGAGTAGCCACATTTAGCACAGTATCATGGGGCAAAGGGAAAAAAAAAAGAAATTTTGCCTATCATGTGTCTTTGGGTACTTCAGAAAGCATAGAGCACAGCATGAAATCCAGGCAGATTTGCAATACATTGAATATATCAGAGTTTTAAAAAGAGACAGAGATCAGCAGTAAGAGCACTGAACTATAGAAAGAGACAACAAAAAGTTTAGCTAGCCATAAAGTTACTACAGAATGTAGAAAACACGTTCATCTCGACATTCTTTTCTTGTAGACACTCTAATACCAGAACATCTCTCTGATGGTGCACCCTTTGCTTACTCTTCAGACTGAGAGTCCAAACACAACTGACTGCAAAAAATAGTTGTGAATCAGGTATTAAGGATGCTGAGGGGATTGGTTATACTCAGCGTTTATTATGTGTTAAGCTTTTATCTATTGCACCTAGGTGTAAAAGGAACAGTAAAGTCTTGACACATTAAAAAGCAGGTTGTCCTATTTGGAGCTAAAATAAATCATTCAATTTTAGGGGTAGAGCACATGTGGCTGTTAGTTCAGACTTCTGCCCAAATAAATAGCCCAAGAACCAAGGAAATATTGTGGGACACAAAAGATATAAATAATTATTTTAAGAAAATTATAAAGAAATTATAAAAAATATATTTTCATTTGGACTTCAAGTATCAAAAATTATTGTGATTCCAAGTGCCTTCACAAACCTGAGGGCTTAATGTGTAAGGATTCGCATGTGGGTTCCACATTGGCATGTGATACCATTATTACCATTACACATTTGGATTAATGTATATCAAACACTGGTAAAAGAAAGAGAGTTGAAAAAAGTAAAAGCTATTGTACTTCTTAAGCTTTCACATAACAAAAGGAAAAGAAGAAGACAGATAATACATGAAAGAATATAAAAGGACGTTAAAATACCAAAGTGAAGCTCATGAAATGGTTGCAAAGTATTTTGTATGCTTTTGTTGCTGTGCATAAAAAGACATAAATTGTTACATTGAATCACTGCTTTTTAAAATTACTGACAAATGCTCAGTGTGGAAAATAACAACCTTACTAACAGAGATGACAAATTTATAAGTGACTGTAAGAGTATTGTTGAGGTAAAATTTGGACAGCACAACTATAGGCATAATTATACTAACTACAACAGATCCACCTGTAAGTAGACGGATTGGACAGCTACATAAACATAGTACTATTTTTTTCCTCCAAATTTTGCTTCTACGCTAACAAATATAATTGTCTTTTAAATTCTCTAGCCAAACTCATTTCAAGGTGATTTTTCAAAAAAGAAAAAAAAAAAAAGAAGGCATAACATTAAAAAAGAATAATAGCAGCTAAACTGCCTTTTAATGAAATGAAAGGCTCCTTGCTAAAATGCAAAACTTAAATACCATTTCAAGACATCTAAAAGTAGATTAATTTCTGTCTTAGAAGAATGTGTCTTCCAAACTTTCATGACACATCCGATTTTATGATTTTATCCAAAAGTATTTTTACTGTGTTTTTAAACTACTTTTCTTTGAGAATCAATATTTTGGTTATTAACCAGGGAGATGAGCCTGAAAATGAAAATGCAATTATAGAGATGCAAGAAAAAATTATTTTCTTTCACACGGGATAGAAGTGTTTGATTCTTTTGCTGGTATATTATTCTGAATGATGCTGGTACATTATTCTTAGACTACTGAACTATACTTAAAAATAGAAAAACTACAGTGAAATTGAATTAAAATCATATAGCTGTTTCAGCAGGCATTGAAATGCTAGCACAAAATTTCTACAGAAGTAAAAGTGTAGTTAAGAAAACCAATGGAGAACTTGTGCAAAAGATATTCATGTTTTATTTGCAGAATTGATGCTTAATGTTAGAAAATTATACTGAGTGATATTTTTAGGTCATTCAGAATTAAGGTCAGACATGACAGTATTGCAACCTAGTTCAAAAACCTATTTCATGTCAATAGTTAGCAGAACTTATTAACAATTACATCATTTTATCAAGATCCTACATACTGTTTAAACTCTTGACAAGAAACAGTATTATTGGATATAGCTATCCTATTTCATCATTCATATTCGAATTGCTGACAAATCTGCATCTTAACATGAGCAGTATTTATCATTTTTTTATTCTTTATGTGACTCATATGATCCTCATCTTCAAGCAGGAAAAATATTTAGAAATACAACCTTTCTTAAAAGCAGGTCAGCAGGTAAAATTCATCCTTGCTTAAAGACTTCCAAAGAAACGACATATCAGAAGGGTAGACTGTGAGTCAGAGGCACAGATCACCTTGTCATTATTCAGAAACAACAAAATAGGATTTTAAAAGTGAGAATGTCTTATGTTATAATGTAGGACTTCAGCAGCCACCAGCCTAATGAAAGCAGGCATCCGGCTTTCAGTGGTCCATCTGCACACTTGCCACCAGCCTTGTTAGACTCTCATACCAATCAGGCATTATGTGCCTGTCCTGTAATATTTCTCCTCTTTCTGATCTCCATTTATCACACTTCCTAATATAAACGACAAGTCCAGACTCACTGAGTGTAATCCAGCCGCAGAAAACTTCTTACTTTAACATGTGAAGTAGCTAACCTTGTATTAGAAGGCATTAGGTCATCGCACCTTCTGCTTTCATAGATGCAAGTCTTAAAGGCCAAACTGTCCTACCTACCTTCTCTGCACACAGAGACTGGGCTTTGACAGCTCTTTCCCAGAGGTCCTCTTGAAACATTCCTCATCCTGGCCTCAGCCACATGTCCCCTGACTATCAAAAGGCTTCAGCATTTCCCTCCCTCCAACTCAAGGAAGGGTTTGCAGCCAACTGTGAGACCAAGACATCTGAGACACCCTGTGTGTCCAGATGGCTCGCCAGTCAGGCAGCTGATGTAGTCAGCACATGCTCCCCTCCTTTCCCTTTCCAATTTCCTTTCCCCAATTCTACTGCAAAATAAAGCAAAAACAAATAGTAAGAAAAAGAAAACAAACAAAACCCAGAATCCCCCCAAACTGAGACTTTATCTCCTTTTTTCAAACCACCAACTCAGATTCAGAGCTGCTAAGATGTAGAAAAATACATAAAAGCTAACTTAGTGTTAATTTAGCTGCTATCTTAGAGATACTCCCTCCTGACGCAGTTTCTGCTCAGCACTAAGATCACCAGAAATGCTAGCATACAAGAAAAATACAAAGGTGGCAAGCTAATTTAGACACTTGGATGTAATGAGATGTGGAATTAAGGCGACAATATAGAGAGTAACATGCCTTAGATACATTGGCAGTGCCTAATATGCACTTTTATTATTTTCCTAGCAGGAATATGTCTGTCATTTGAAGAAATGTATGCTTTAAGAAAAAATATACTTCAAAGTCGTATATACCTAGTTAAAAAATATATCCATAAAGGATTGCACTGAATTATTCACAGCTGTGGATAGCAAATATATTTCCAAATTCTAAAAAGAAATTGCATGTTATCGTAATTAATTCTTGATAATTTTTTATTAATAAGTAAACAGTACTAGATGATTTTCAAATACTGATAAAAATCAGCAATTTCACAGGATCAATCCTAATTCTTACATCAATATTTCAGGAATTGGTAATATATGAATAAAGGAAACATTACAGACATTCTCAGTGATATATATATATATATAATGCAATCTCCTCTAGGAATTCACCTACTGTGTCAATGATGTTTCTGTTCACCCTTGCCCCCTGGGTTTACGTTAATGTTTGATTTATTTATATTTTTCTGTCTCATTTAAATGTAGTGATTGAATCAGCTGTTGAGACATTTCACAAAAAGCAAATCACTTTTTGAGTTCTTTAAAAGAAGTGAGCAGTAAGGAAATTGCCAGTGAAAAAGAGCACTCACTAGAGGATCTATCTTGGTCATGGGATAATTCCAAGATAAAAACAATTCTAGCTTCAAAGACATTAACAGCAAAGAGCTGTCTCATCAAACAATGCTAATCATCACATAAACTGAAAGCAGTCAAACAGCCTCTGGCATGTGAGATGATACACATACACAGTTGTAGGAACATTTGGAGTAGCAGCAACACATTTAAGAGGCAATTATTTTGAAGTTAGGACTGAATGGTATCATGCCTTGTCACAAACATCAGTGGCAGCAATGCAAGATGTAGTTCAGAATCACTAATACAAGTTTTGAACGTCAGCTACATCCTTGTGACAAATACCAAACTGAGTTGTTCGGGTTGTTATATAGTTGCACTCGAACAACAGCAATGTATTAGGAACAAAGTTTTAATGCCAAGGTAAATGCTGAACAGTAGCTTTAGTAATATGACCAAAAAACTTCAACCAACCCACAAATCCCTCCTGAGTCACACTGTCCCTGTTCCTCAAGATCTGCTTCAGTTAAACATGTAGCGTCTATCTTTTTCTGTCCCAGGAATCACAGATATCAATAACAAATCTGTATGATGGATTTAAAGTGAAAGAAAGGATGCTTAAAGAAAGAACCTGGTTACTGCCCCTCATTTACTTAACCTTTCTTAATTTTGAAGCAAAGTGCCCCATTCATGAGACACAGCCCATGCTCAGCTGAATAAGCTGGTTTTGGTTTCCTCAGCTATAGCAAGTATTCCCGTATTCACTATAGGACAGGAGTACTGGTTAGATGAACATTTCTCTCTTCACCTCTCTATCAATCTGCGCCCCAAAGAAAAGGTAAAAACCTTGAGAATACTTTGCTGTTGTTTTGAAGCAAAATTCCCATCACTACTTCCTAAAAAATCAGGCTACAATGCTGCAGAAGAAAGGTATTGTAAACCATGACAAAGGGAAAAGTGACATCTCTGACCAGGTCATTGTGCAACTGCAGTCAGCACAGCACAGTGACTAAGAAAACCAGTCAGTTAAGTAGGCTATGCTGGCTCAACCGCAATTATGTGTTTTCTGGGTCATAAGTGTGCATCCTAATGGCTTGCTGCGTAAACAGAGTTTACTTATAATTATCAAAAAACCCCAAACCCAACTGGAAAAAATACCCCAATCTCTTTGTTTTATGCCATGCAAATGTGGTTAGACACTTGGCATCAACATAGATGACTGTGACCCATAATTCCAGGTGAGATACTTTTGTACTAATTCTTTTGTCAAGAATTAATGTTTAGTGTTGTTCAGTGCAGGATGCTGCATCTATGAAGGAGCACTAGTTCCTCATTTTCCATCCCTTTCACACCAACTGTTTAGTATTTATTTAGCTCAGAAATAGCCTTAGGACTTGTGTCCCTGACCTGACACCTGTGCCACAGACTATCATACAGTAGGTTTCAACCTTTATAGGAAAAATGTATTTACACCAATTTCTAATTCCTTCAAAGACAAGATCACAATCTGCAATTAAAATGGATTGCATTAAGAAAATAGAAAGCACCAAGGGCATAATCTTTCAATAACTAGAAATACATTAGATAGAAACACATTATTTTGGTGTGAAAATGTCAAAATGGCCTCAGGAAATCAATCAGGGTTCTCATTGTCAATGAAAGCAAATGACATACAGGGATATGGGCAGACTGACATGTTGCTTGCTTCAGGTTCAGAAGATCACTTTGAAGTAGCTGCAGGTCAATTTCCAGGAGTACAGAACATCCGCAGAAACTGTCTTTTCAGCTTTCTTGAAATGGTGACTAATGTGCTTCAGCAAGCCAAAGCCTGAGTGGGCCAAAGCTGAGGCATTCCAAGTAGCTGCCATCTCTGAAACAAATAAGTAACTTGAAAAACTATGAAAGGCTGAATATTTTGGTAATGTAGTAAGTAATGGTAAGTCTATGGCAACGTAGTTTGATTACTAAAACATATGTCTTGATTTTAAAAATATTATGCACTCTGGGCCTAACTTGTTACTGAACACTCTACCAGCCATGGGTAAGATTTAGTATCCACAGCTGAACACACAGTCCCAGTATGTGATTCATCAGGCCAAATGCAGGTTTTTTCAGCTCAACTAGTAGTCTACACAATTTCTACAGTCAGTGGAGAGAAGTTAGCTCAGGTTTGTATTGATGTCTGAAATAGATCTAAATCATACTCTAAAATCACTGTTTACTTCTATTGAATATTAAAGTTACTTTCCTGGGAGTTCCTGGTGTGCTGATTTCTACAAAGTAGACTTTTAACTTCAGTTGAGGTAAAATGCAACCTTTATTATAATTTCTGCTTTAAATTTCCCCTCTTTTAATTATAAAATTCATGGTGTTCTATGAAAACTCGGTTGTTTCCTTCCTGATGGCTAGAACTACATGAATAAAAGCTAAGCAAGAGAGAGAAAAAAAAAGAAGTAATCTTGGTGAAAAAAAATAAAAACCCCAAGCTTGACAGCAGGATGTAATCACTTCTTTCCAATGTACATGAGGCAATGATGAGGAAAGTACTAAAAGTCAGAGGAAAATTAGCAGGCCAGATGGCTGGTGAAACAGTGACAAAATGACAGGAAAATGAAAAACCTAATAAAAATGAGCAAGTGACTATAGGAAGTGCATGCAAGGCATTAGGAATTAAATCATAAAGAACCAGAGAAAATAAAGAATATTATTGGAGGATACAGGAGACAGAAAACAAGAAAACTTTGTGTAGGGTAAGATCCAAGAGAGGTGACATGTAGCAACAGATGTTTCCCTGTGGCAAACTGATGAAGAGCCACATGAGTAGGGTGTAAAGCTACTAAATATATATCTTGCTCACATCACTGGTATGTGATTTTTAGGCTTGTTTTGTAAGAGGGATCAAGAACTAGAGACAAAGAGAAAAAATAGTGTGAATTACTGTAAATAGTAACAGTGGTAGTAACGATAACAGTATTCCAGCCCCTGCAGTGACTTTCATTATAGACTTCAAAGCACAATATAACCATTAATTAACCCTTATGTGATGTCTCTGAGGTGAGGTTTTACATGCTGCTTTCAGATAAACAGACTGAGCATCTAAAATTTGACATAAACAAAATTATACCATGAATAATTAAAAAGACAGAAATAACTGCATTAAAAAAAAATCTGATGACCAGTACCTAGTCTAGCTAAGAGGAAATGATTGTAAAATGCTACAGAGTTTTTCCAAGTGGCTACAAAATCTGTTTGTAAGAGGATAATTTCCATTGCCACCAAAGTCAAAAAGGATTTTCACTTGCCTCTCGTGTAGTGGAATACAAAGATTCCAAGGCATCTGACATACAATTTGGGCAACTGGGTTAAAGCTGTTGGAGTGTGAAATAGTGAAATGATACATTGCAAAGGGCATTTATTATGAATTTAGCATTTTGTCACAACAGTAGTACTTCAGTCACACATTTTGTTCTTTATTGGATGAGATTTCATTACAAAACATGCTGAATGTGTACATTAAATGAATTTTAATATAGGACTTAAACTGAATTCAGAATAGAATATGAATCTGAGACATGATTGCTCACTAAATAGGAGGAGTTTGAAAGACCACACAAACACAAGCCCATCAAAACCCAACCCAAAACTTTCTTGCTAATTAAAGAACAATGCTTTAGGATGTAATTTCCCTTTTCAATCTGTTACACAGCCTAACAAAGAATTCTGGTTCAATTGATGACTGGAATCTTTATTTGTTCTCACACCAAAATATTCTTACTTTGAATCTGTAGACCTGTGAAATCCACACAGACTCAATAATCTTTATCTTAAAGAAAAATATCTCATTATTTAGTTGTAAACAGTTCTGAATATCTGCAAAGACCAGAGAAACCATGTACTCAGTATATGAAAATAAAGTGTATAAAAAGTAATGTGCTATCATCACCAGAAGTAAAGATTCTGCAAATAAGCAAATTGTCATTGGTAGGGGCTTTTTTGTTGTTGTTGTTTTATAGCTTTGAAATATGTGTAGCATGATAAATACAGCAAAAAAATGCCTATCTGTCCAGGTGAGGAAAACAGAAATTATTTTGTGGCATGTGCACAGGTGCACTCTAAGCTAGGACACGTTTGGTTCAAGATGGGGCTTGTGAAAAGCTACCAGTGACAGCACATAGCAAGGGGGCATTCAGCTGTCACATTTCCCAATCAGAAGGGCAAATTCAGCACTTCAGCGAAGAACACAACCTGATGGAGAGGTCTTATTAACAGCCAAATTAGAACACATCAATGGTGGTTTAGAGTACTTTCCCAACACAGTTTATTTAAATTGAGGAGAGGATTTATAGGAAATGGCTCAAAACTATACACTTGATTTAATTTTCTTAGGTTTTGTGGTTAATTTTCGGGGGTTTTCAGATCAGTCAAAGTATACACTTTTTTGGGCTTTTGTCCAGAATTTCTCAATTATCCCCACTTTCTCAGCTTTCATTCCCTGTCTGGGTCTGTTTCAGAGCACATGACCTCAATATATTCTGAATGAAATTAAGGAACTAAATAAATTCCCAATGCACCCCTGGTTATCCTAAGAACGTTCCCCCCACTGGAAACAGAACAAATTCCCAAGGAGGATCTGGGGACATTCAGTGCAGCTGTCAGGTCCTCTGCACCATCTGCTGTCTTCTAAATGTCACTCTCCTGACTACTGTCTGCTAGGATTGCACTACTACTGTGGGCAGAGCAGGAACTAAACTTGCTTAATTCCATCTTTGATTCAGTGATATGACACCTGCAAGTACTTTGTTGAAAACATAGGTCTATAATTTAGACAAAATAAAATTATAAATGGAAGTATTTTCAAAATAAAAGCAGCAGACAAAATGTCACTGCTTACGGCTATGACAAAGAACTCTTGTTAGCCCTCTAATTCTTAGAGAGGAAAAGATTGTCTTTGGACTAAGAACATTCATGTTTATTTTCCAGTTGAGTAGGTATGCTAGTGAAATGGACACCAACATCATTCTTGTGTCATTTAGGCTCACAAAATAGAAATATCCTATTGCAAAGAGCAAGCTGGCCATAGTTCTTACGCTTAGGCTTATAATACCTACAATCAACACTGCAAAGCCTTTCCCCAGCCCTTTCAATTTAGTTATATTATCTAAAGAACAATTTTTGGAATACCTTATCAAAGACAGAAAAGTCCAACAACATCAAGGATGGAAGAAAATAATTAAAATAAGATCCATTTGATGCACACTTACACAACAGAACAAATAGGAACATTACTGGATGAAGATTCAGCAAATTTACTCCTCTTTCTCCTTGAGAAAGGGGGATTAGAGAGTTTTCCAAATATGTCTAATATCAGAACATATTTAATAAATCTCATTGTTGTTGTTTACTCCATTTGCTCTCTTCTCCATGGAGGTGTGGTTGATGTAAGAATTGGCATTCTACCCCATCCCTTTTAAGTTCTATGTAGAATCAGTTTTGAAATGATTAAATAATAATAACAACTATACATTACATGCAGTAGCTTGAAATGTTGTGCAAAGCTACATCCAGTGGTGTCTTCAGAACGAGGTGTCAGAAATAGAAAGAACTACAGGAGAAATAATAGGATGAATAATCACCTAATGAGAAAGAAAACCTCACAAAAATTAAAGTGCATACTGGCTTTCAGTGGCTGCAAGTAGCACACCCAACTGAAATTAAAGAAACAATTTTAATGTACAGTTGTGTCCTGGGGAAATGCTTAATATGAGCCAGGATAAATAGATAGGACAATTTTATATGAACGAAAAATTTACCCAAGAAAGTTGGTCTGGTAAAAGAGAAGCACTTTTGTGGATTATATGGCGCCTTTGCGCAAAATACCTGAACAAATTGGAATCAAATGGATTTTTGAAAATAAAAGAAAGAAAATGTACCTAGTGTTGGTCATAGTCAGCAAGAATAAGTGAGAAGGGCTGGAAAGAAGCCAGAGGAGACTGACAACTGGCAAGTGGTAAGAACAGGTATGACTTCCTGTGGAACATAGCGTCAGGAACTTGGATGATCGCAGCCCCCTCAGATCTTGGTAAACTTACATCTTCCAGAAAGTCAGCTGGATTTAACAGCATGACAACATCCTGCACAGTTGGGGGCAACAAAAAGAAATTTGAAGCTGGTGTTCCTTTCCTGCTGGGTTTTTACATCTCCAGTTGAGAGGCAGCAGGCAGCCCCAGCAGAGTACCTTTATGTGTGTACTTGTTTCATGTCAAAATAGGGAATAAACTGTTGGAGTAGTGCAGCAACTGAGAGGAAGCTTGAGGTTTTCTGAAGGAGGCTCACCAGCTGCACACATAAAAATGTTCTGCTGGGAAAACACAGAACTAATATTCCAAGGACATTTATGGGGAAACAGAAACAATATAATGAGCAAAGAATGGGCAAAACGAGTAGATAATGAGTTGGTACTACCATAGTCATTACAGGAGAGTTGAGACACTGCACGAAAAGCTGGGGAGAAGATAAATAAGGGCATGCCATCAGGGACAAATCAAAAGCTTAATGGGCTATAGGAAGTTGAAAGTTTATTTCTAAAAGGGCATATTGGGCAATTATAGGCCTGTCAACTAAGTAGGAAGGAAGAGACAAAAGCAACATGAAACATTATCTGAGAGCAAAAGATAACACACTTAGTTCTCTGTCATTAAAGCCAGAAATTTTTCAGGTATTGAAAAATACTTGAATTGCTTTCTGTTTCGTTGATTGCTTTTGTGAACTTGTTTAAGTTCACTCTTAATGAGATTTTATTTCTATTTATTTTAGAATTTCCTAATAAAATCTGCCTATAGATTCAGGAAATGCATTACAAAAAAGACTTGTCCATCATATCCAAAGAAAGCAGGAATGAAAGATCTTTTCAAATTCAGCTCTATCTTCTCTTTATGGAATTTTCCTTCTTGTAAGTTCTAAAAAAAATATTTCCAACAATAAGCTCGCATTTAAATGATAAACAAGACAGTTTACATCGTCAGAAATTTATGTCACTTTACGAAACTCCATACTGGAAGGAGGCCTACTGTAAGGTGGCAGCTTCATCAAGATGGTTGCTTATTGCATTCAACTGAATTGAAGGAGAAAAAAAATTCATACCATTTTCTGAAAATAAATCTTTGCAGTAAGGTTGACTAGACCTGCATTTTTTTCCTTCTGTTTTCATGAAAACTTCAAACACAAGAGAAAAATATGAAGTTGTTTGAAGTTATATCTTCCAGTCTTGATATTGCTCCATCTTGAACATTCTCTGCTAGTTATTTTTGAATATTTGTAAGTTACATCACTTCTTGTGTGAAATATGTACCAAAAGGGGTAAATCTTAAAGGCATATGTGAGGACAGGAGATTTGCAACTCACAGTAAGGAATGGACTTTAAAAAGACTATTCTGTAAGACATATTTTACATCTTATATCTACGCTACACCTCAAAGAGTGCGTGTAAACAGCAATTAAGTCATCAAGACCAGAAAAATGCAAGAGATGAAGTTCACGCAATAATTAATTCCGGATGCCCAGGAAGGAGGAGACAGGGATGTGACTGAACGTAGCATGGCCAGAAATAGAAAACAGTATCTGTTTTCCTGTGTCAGAGGGGGTATGGTCAAAATGTCAACAGATGAGAAAGAATATATAGTAGTAGAACAAAACCGGTGTTGAGACACAGAAACAGAAGAGATAATATAAAGTAAAACCTGATATTTAAAAAATATAAAAGAGATTATTTCCTTGTCTTTTCCTGACTAATTTCACAAATTCTAAAATTAATACTTTAATTTATTTCTTCTTCCATTTTTCTTACTGCTTCTGCTTTTTAATAACAGCTCCACAAGCAATAATAATTAATTTTATTTCATTTGAATTGGCAATGAGATTTTAATGACATTAAAAGCTAATAATTAATATCCAAAATTAAATTTTTTTCTAGTGAGCTACACAGAGAATAATTTGTTATATAAGAAATAGTCATTAAGGGAGAAATGTTGCTAGTCCAGTGTGGTGGGTTGACTCTGGCTAAACACCCAGTGCCCACCAAAGCCACTCTATCACCCCATTCCTAAGCTGGACAGGGCAGAAAAAATATAATGAAAGGCTCGTGAGTCAAGTTAAGGACAGAGAGAGATCATTCACCAGTTACTGTCATGGGAAAAGCCGGTTCCATGTGAGGAAGATTAATGCAATTTATTACCAATCAAGTCAGAGTAGGATAATGAGAAAATAAAAACAAATCTTTAAAAACCTTCCCCTTACTCCTCTCTTCTTCTGAGGCTTAACTTCAGGCCCTAATTTTCCAGCTCTTTCTCCCCAGGGGCACAGGTGAATGGGAAGTGGGATTGTGGTCAGTTCATTACACATCTCTTTCACTGCTTTTTCCTCAGTGGGAGAACTCCTCACTCTCTTCCACTGGTCCAGCATCAGGTCCCTTCCACAGGAGACACTCCTCCAAAACCTCTGCCTGAGTCCTCCCCACAAGCTGCCCCTCTTCATGAACTGTTCCAGCATAGGTCCCTGCCACAGGGTGCAGTCCTTCAGGAACAGATTGTGCCAGCGTGGGCTTCCCGTGGGCTTCCCATGCCTCCTTCAGGCATCCATCTGCTCTGCTGTGGGGTCCTCCACGGGCTGTAGGTGGATTTCTGCTCCTCCATGGGCTGCAGGGACACAGGTCCTTCACCATGGTCTGCACCACAGGCTGCTGGGGAATCTCAGCTCTGGTGTCTGGAGCAGCTCCTCCCCCTCCTTCTGCAGTGACCTTGGTGTCTGCAGGGCTGTTGCTCTCATTGGTCTCTCTGGCTACAGTTGTGCAGTTTTGTTTTTTCCCAGAGCTGTTACCACCGCCTTGCCCAGCGGTAGGTCCATCTTGGAGTTCACTGGCATGGGCTCTGTCATGAGGGAAACTTCTGTGAGCTTCTCACAGAAGAATCCCTGTAGTCCCCCCCACCCACCAAAACTTTCTCACGCAGCCCCAATATATCTAATTATAACATACTTCATTTGTTTTTTGTCATTAAACCAATTTTTCCACAACTTCTTAATTTTCTTGCTGTCATTAAGAAATTAAAATGCATTGCTTCATGCACAATGTCACTTGCATTTAGAATCACCAGAAATTACTAGATGTGATACATTTTGATTTTTAAAGGAATGCAGCAACCCAATGTATTTTTGTCTCTCCCCAAAAAGCCCAGCCCCTTGGTTGAGCTACACGACTTACCAGATTCCCATGACTACACATTCCCAATGTAAGCACTCTTCACGACGGTTGTGTGAATTGAATAAGAAATTGAATCCATGACTTCATCTTAAGTGTATGTAACTGGAAAAAACCTACTAAAAATGCACAGTGGATGTTGCTACTTTGCAGCAGTCTGAATAGTACTTCATTGTGTGCTTCTCTTCAAGGCTGTGGTTAATTCAAACTCAAGTGGTAAGGATCTGAGCACATGCAGCCATGTGCTTCCTGATCTGGTCTGCCGCTTCAACAGGACTTCTTCAGCTAGACACAACAATGTTTGCTTGCTTCTAAAGGCAAGACAAAACCAGAAATTACGTTTAAAGGAAAATATGAGCAGGCATTCTACCTATCAGCAGGTGTTTGGAAACAGCGGGACTTCCACATTATTTTCTATAATTCCCATAATTACCACCCATGTACTTGCTGTAACGATGTCACAGCAGGTGGCAATTTGTGCATCTTAGTGCTGTGATGCTCCTTATTAGAAGTACCATTTCAGGATAACATCCAAGGTACTTACCACAAGTGTGAACTTCGTTGTATAAACAGTTTTCCTGGCTTACTTTCAGCACATAAGAAATATTTTAGTTAGAAATATCCACCTGATATAAATTCTAACAGCATTTGGACCCACGTACCATTTCTTTTGCATTCCTATGTAAACCATCCTCAATTATGTTTAACAAAATTTCATTGCAGCTGGTTCTATCAATGTATTTTTTCTTCCTTTCAGAAATATACGTTTGAACTGAATTTAATGTTTCATGAAAGTTGCTTATGTGAAAGTCTTTGAACCTGAAGCTCTTCCTTTCCCACAGAACAGATCCTTTACTGCATAGAGAGATACTTTCAGCTCCCATGTTTTCCATATCTTTAAACTCTTCATGCTTCCTCAGGGATTTAAATGTATACATATAGGGGATTGAGTTAACTTTAGACCACAGAAGTATCTCAAATTATTAATGAATCACTGTTAGTCTAAAGCGCATGCCATTTAAAGAAATACTATTGATCGCTTTTGGCTTTTTAATTGGAGTACTTTAAAACAGTATTCTTCTTCAGTTATGATAAATCCTGCTTAAGTGGTACTTTAGAGCTTCTCCAGGAAAGTCTATAGTAATAATAAATGAAAACAGTGAAATAATTTTTCGCTTAATGCTAACTGTTGTAAAATAAACAAATGAACTGCGAACATAGACAAAACCTCATTGTTTTAATCTCCTTCTTATCATTATATGAAATATATACTACTTCCTATTTCTCTTGCCTAGATTAAGAACTCTACAAATGCATATTTTATCTGAACTATTAATTTTTTTAGTCTTTAAATTTTGACAGAAATTCTGATAGGACATACTTTGTCATGCCAGTTTCAGACTTCTTCATCAGCTGGATGAAGTAAAGAGGTGTAATAATATATCTATTTTTCTTCGTTTACGGGTGTGTACATTTTTACTTCTTCTTCTTCTTCTAGGAAACACTGAAGAAAGAAGAACAGAAACAAATGTGAGAAATTAACAGAGAACCATATTTACTAGCAATTAATTAAAACACACACAACTCATCAAATATGAAAATGTTCCAAATGCAAAATGCTGTAGAAAATCAACACAACTACATTTTTCATATCTTTATAAAAACCCTTCTTCAGACAAAAAACCACAACTGGTATCAGTATGATATCTTGTAAAATATGCATAGTTCTTTTCTACTTTTCACTGGGGTTATAAGTTAATTAAATAATATCACATGTTTAAAGATCTTTTATCACAGAGATACTATTCCTGAAAATCAGAAATTAAGATGAAGCCTAAATGATAAAATATATGTAGAAGTGACAAATTAATAACAAAAGCAGATGCTAATATACTTGGGCTGTTTTATTTAATCTCTGTAGTTCACATTTAATTACATCAGTGTAAAAACAATCACATCTCAATCCTTTTTAACACTTGCAGCAATATACAACATCATCCTTTCCTTTTTTGTTTTAAATATCTGTAGGCCATTTTTTAATCATATCAACTATTCAAGATTGTATTTTAAATCTCCTTATCCCTTCTGTGCTTATAGAGTAATTGCTGCATAATTTCATCTAAATGCCAATATACATGTTATTTGGATAGTCTAATATATCATGGTACCTCTCCAGGAAGTACTCAGGGCCATAAATTAATTTCCACTGCATTCTATAATTAGCAATTATTGGCAAGCTGAGTGTTTACAAACAGAGCTACACATTTTCACACTGACATATTTCACAAAACCTTTGCAATTTCACAGGTAATAGCAACGTAATGCACAATGTAAGGGTGTTTCAAGGACACAAAGCATCTTGTAATCTGCAATTCCTTTGTAGTATTTGAAGTAGAGACCTGACTGTACCACCTATAAAACCTATGTGTTTTAATCAGGATACAAACTCAACTAACAAATATAAGTGTACTAAAATAGTGTTACCAGCAACATCTAAGTGTTACATAATGCAGTGATAGCACAGCCAGACACCATGTATGAGCATTTTATGTAAACGTGGGATCGTTGTGAACACTAATGGGGCTAAGAAGGATCGGTGAAGCTCAAGGGAGAATACAACCAAGAATCTGCAAGATAAAGAACAAGACAAGCAGAAGGGACTGCCAATAGGCAGGACTTCCTGCCAAATACCCCAGAAGGATGAACAGGAAAATCAAAAGCAATATAAGTCCTGGTTGATGAGGAAAGGGGAAGCAAGAAGGCTAAAACACCAACAATGATGATCAAGGATGGAGAAGACAGGAGTCTCCTCTCTGTTTTGTCACACCAAAGGGCTGTTCAGGCTGGTCACCCTGATCTTGGCATCTCAGTATCACCAAGTTGAATGGCACTCATTGTGAACCACACAACATCACCTCCGGGACACAGTGTGCTCACTGCTAACTTCAGACATAGCTGTTAACTTATGTGAGTTCATAGTGGTAATGGTTATTAACATGTAGGAGAAAACTATTAGCATGCAGTGTGTTGGTAACGAAGGAATGAATCTATTAAAGTTTTGTTCTTGAAGTTTGAAAGCAGCTTGATTTATCAGTCTTCTAAACACCCCCATCAGAGCAATCTCTAATCTCCTAACTGAAATACATGAACATACATTCAGTTGTAACAATATATAAACATTTGTAATATATTATAGTTTGTGCTGTCACAAGAAGAAACATAAACTGTGTAAAAGATCAGACCCTCTAAAGCATAGATACAACTCTTCCATTGTAAATAAAAAGTTTTCTCTAGGGATTATTCAAATAAAAAAAAGTTAACAAAGATTGGTAACTTTTTTCTCCCTTGTCACAGAAGCAAAATTTTTCTTGAGGTTTGTAAGATAGCTTTTAAGTCCTTCTCATTCACACACAGATAATTCATGCTTTATATTATTGCTGATGAAGTAGAAATGCTCTTGCTATGAGTAACTTGAAGATATAAGGTTCTTTTTATACTGTGCCAATTTTGAGAATTAATCCATTATTATCAACTGGATAATCTTCAAATTTATCTCTGGTACCTCTGTCTATACTCCTGCTCGCTCATGAATGCCTCAGTTCTATGACACTCAAATCAGGAAATAAAGTGTGTGCCTTAAGTTTGTTTCAAGAAGGAAGAAAAAAAAGACTCAGAGTTTTGTTTTACTACTTCTGTATCTTTATCCCAATTAAATCTTTAGAATTTTTAAATAAAGAATAGAATTGGAATTTTCCAAGTTATCTAATAATAAATTGAATAATACATTACAGGCATCCTTGTAGGAACAAAAATAATGGAGACTATTCTTTCTGGCTTTGTACACAGCTAAATGCCTTGTAAATTTCAAAACTGAAAATTTACTTTTGCATGATGTGTAACAATCATTTACTGTTGCATTGGGAAAACAAGGCAAACTTCTAAGGGAATAATGCATTCACCCTTTCCTTTCTCATTTTCAAACAGCAATCCAGTGTGCTTTTCCAAAAAGGTGGAGACTGATGAGAAAGCACTATTGATCCACCTCCATCTCCTGCTCTGAGATAAATAATGCCTAAAGCAAACAGGCTTCAAAGAGACACATTGATTTGAAGACAATTTAAATGGGAAGAATATGTGTGGAGGGAAGAATTCCTCTACAACAACCAAATGCAGACTATCAAATTTAATACATTAAAAGATAAAGTACAAATTATGCTGCATAATCGTTACTAGACTCCTCAGCAGTCGTTTCACACCCTCCCAATTTCATGGAGCTATATGTTGCCCAAAGGCAGTCCCTGGTATTCAGAGGAAAAAGCAAATTTCTAGAGATTGAAACAAGATTATGCAACTCACAAAACTGGACAGTATTTGTCTTTAACTTTGTCTTTGTCTTGTTAATTTATGAGCCACTCTGGAAAATTGCCAGAAAACTTAAATCAGTAAAAGTCAAACACATACCCCCAAAAGACTCATTGTACTATATAATCTCCTTTCTTCTCTTCCTTGCACTGCTTGCATAATGATGTAACTAAGTGATGCCTTAGGTTTTAACTTTCATATTTTTCAAATCCTGTACTGCCTAGTGTGTAACTCTGGAGTTTCCTGTAGCCTGTTAACTTCTGCACTCTCATGCTAGGTAGACACAACAAAGCCTCTCCAGGCCTGCTCTCCAAGGACAGTCAGATTGTCCTGGGCCCAAAATGTGTAAACCAACATCTTAAGAAGGGGGTGAGCTTGGGGAAACTACATCATTAACTAAAGCTTTAACTGGAGAATTAATCCTCATATGCAAATGAACCAAACCTATAAAAGTGTGAAGAACTCGTGACCTGTCGTCCATCTTGGGGTCCATCTTGGCAATAGCCTCTGGCTCCCCAGGGTGTACCTTTGAAGGCTTCTCAAATAAATACCTGCCTTTATTCCATTATTCTTGCCTAGTCTCTGTTTTTAGGTGGCCACTTCAGGCATGATAAGCAGTTTTCATTAGACACAGGAGAATCACGGGTCTAGATTTTGTTGACCTCTCTTGAGCAGCTCTCTGAAAGAACAATTTTCACAAGCCATGGAATGAACTACTGGTCAGTGTAAATAAATTTGAAAAGAGGATATAAGAACCTGTGAGATAGTCTGTCAGGTTGAAAACTGGTTCTTTTCCTGATGCATCTTCAGAGCCAGTGAGAAAATTGCTGTCAAGTTTGTGAGGGAGCCACAACTGAAAAAGTCTTACAGAAACTATATCAATACATAGAATAGAAATTATAAGTAATTGTATTTTTCTATAACTTGTTCCAGGAATTAATTTTCCCTATTGATTTAAAGTCTATCTACCATCAGCTAATATTTTCCATTTCTGATTATTGCCAGCTAAATTAAAAGTTCATTACATTTCTCAGACTTAATATTCAGTTGAAATTCTGTTTCTCTGATTTGAGTGTACATTGTTGACAGGCAAATTTGCCTGACTCTCATTGCACACTGCTGTAAATGAGCATACAACATGCAAACCAAATGAAAGGCAAGCCTGTAACCTAATCCATGAATCATGAGGGAAAACACGGGGTAATCTGCATCTTCTCAAAGATACTCATTTTCATTGTGTGAGAAGTAAGAACACAGCAGAGTAAATGAGAACGAAGCTCATTCTATGTAGACAGAACTCATTTAATATACCTTTGGTGTTTAAGGGAAACATGATTAACAAAAGAAGAGTAAGGATGGTATTTATATATTCATGCATTCTTTTTAAATCATGCAGTTCTGAAGTGCTGAAGGACTTTTTCATGTTACTTTGAGAAGAATAGCAGCTGTGACTGGCTATTCTTTTAACTTTTTGTAATTTTTATTAGCTTGTATCCTTTGTGATTTCTGTACTCAGTAAAATAATGTCCTTGTCAGCACCTTTAGAAGACATTGATACAACAGAAAGAAATGCATTTCCTGTATTCACTGTGAATGAAGAAGTGCTAACTGGTTCAAGCTCAGTAACTGCTCTCTAACAAACCTGTCACTGCTAGAAGCAAAGCAAACATGTTCCAAATAATCCATTAATGATCACTTATGTACAAAGATAGGTTTAAACCACAGAATTTGTAATTTATGGCCAGAGTTAAGTAACTTCCAGTTCCTGTCTATCACAGTGTCCACTCTCAAAAGTGCGTGAGAATTCTTGATGATTGTAGGACATTGTATTTTCAAATATCCTGTCTATGATAAAGCTGAGACGTTTCCATCTGTTATTCCAAGTTATTCATTGTCTTTGCAGTAACAGCTATATTTTACAGGTTTTGCATGCAAAATATGTTTAATCTTCCTATCTGTATTGTGTTCAGCTTTCATTCCCAGATATGCGATAAATCTTTAATCTTACGATGAACTTTGGCTTCACACCCTGAAAAATGGCCTTTGTGCTAGGCTTCTCCCCTGTTTCTTGACCTGGTATAATTTCTGGATTTTTAGACCACACAGCTGAGCTTGTTTCATTTGTGAGTCTTAGTCCTAGACAATGGCACCTTTATTCCAACTTTACTGGTTTAGAAGAGCAAACTTCCAGTTGTTTAAAGAATTAGCAGATCGGAATTAGCACTGTGAAACTGTCCTTAGGGACAGAGGGGCTGACCAGAACTGGCAACTCTTTAGGGTCATTTTTTCTTAGAGCACAAGAGTTCTCTGTCCCAGTGTGTAGGTAAGCCAGAAACAGGCATGGCTGATCAAGGATCTGCTCCTCACACTGAGGAGTAATAAGGAAATGCACAGCCAGTGGAAGTAGGGATATGTGACCTGGGAAAAGAACAGGAATATGGTTTGGATGTGTAGGTATGGTGTCAGGAAAGCCAAGGCACAGATGGAATGGGACTTGGCAGGAAATGTGAAGAATAACAAGAAAGGATTCTATAAGTCAGAAAAGAAAGGCCAAGGAGAGTGAATCCCTCTGAATAATCAGAAGGGTGAAATGGTATCAACAGATATGGAGAAGTCTGAGGTACTCAATGAGTCTTCAGAGGGTTCCCTGAACCTCTAGATGGGGGTTGGGGGAGCAGAGTCCCTTCCACTGAGAGTGAAGAGCAGGTTTGGAACTACTTCATAACCACCTTATTTGAAAGCAAATAGCCACAAGTCTATGGGATCTAATGAGATGCATCCCAGGGTCCTGTGCCAAGCCAGTCTCTATCAAATTTGAAAGTTCATGGCCATCTTACGAAGTCCTGCTCCCTGAAAAAAGGAGAACTTCACCCCCAGTTTTGCAAAGGGGAGAAAAGAAATAAGCAGGGAACTAAAGACTGGTAGGCCTCAACGCTGTGCCTGGGAAGATAATGGAGCAGATTATAATGGAAGCAATGTTAAGGCCTATTCAAGAAAAGGAGGTGATCCAAGACAGCCAGCACGGCTTCACAAAGGGCAAATCATTCCTGACCAATCTGGTAGCTATCTATGATAGAGTGACAGCATGTCAACAAGGGAAGACCACTTGGTGTCTCTACCCAGATTTCTGTAAGCCCTTCGACATGATCCCACATAACATCCTTATCTGCAAATTGTAGATGCATGAATTTGAAGGGTGGATAAGGAATTGTCTGGATGGACATAGCCAGAGAGTTGTGGTCAATGATTTTATGTCCAGGTAAAGGCCGGTGACGAGTGGTGTCACTCAGGGCTCTGTTTTGGGACCGGTGCTCTTCAAAATCTTCATCAGTGAAACAGACTGTGGGATCAAGTGCAACCCCAGCAAGTCTGCAGACAGGCTGGAGTCCTGGGAAGACAAGCTGAGACAACCAGAGTTGTTCAGCCTGGAGAAGAGAAGAGAAGGTCTACATGTGGCCAGAGAAGAGAAGGTCTACATGTGGCCATGTAGACCACAGGGACAGATTGCACAGGCCACTGAGCAACCTGGTGTAGTGGAAGGTGTCCCTGCCTACGTCAGGGAGGTTGGAACTAGGTGATCTTTAAGGTCACTTCCAACCCAAACCCCTCTATGATTATATGATTCTAAAATGAGTTTTCTGGAGCACGTGTTTTGTATGAGACAACATATTGTCTCCCTTTCCCCCCTCCCCACCAAATGAGATCAGTGATAAAGAGCAGTAAATAGTTTTTTGAATGCAGAAACATGCATGCCCGGTAGGAAAATTTAAATTTGCTCCCATTGGAGTAGAATCCTGGGGGTTTTTTTGCAACTAAAAGTTGCATCCAGTTTTAAAACCACAACTTTTATTTTTGGGAAGTATCTTAGCCTAATAGTCTCTGACTTGAAGGAGCTATAGATTTTTTTAGCTGGATGCAATTTCTTTTAAGAGTGCTTTTTGAGCCTTTATTACCTGCAAAAGAAAGAACTGGAAATGTGATGTAAAACAGACTACTTCTTTGAAAAACTTATGCTGAGAGACTGCTTTTTTCCCCTGTTTTTTGCTTTCAGAAAACAGAAGGACTTTTGTTATGCCCCTTCAGAGACAGTACTGTTGGTGAGGAAAGTTCAAAAGGATTTCACCACTTCGTTCAGAAAAATGGTACAGCCAGCTAGGGCAAAACAATCATTAGAAAACTCATGGTAAGCCTACCTTTGTCTTTAAAGTTAAAAGCAGTTCCTGTTTTCCTAAATTTTTTTCAACAGACAATTTAGGCACAGGTTTATAATTATTCATAAGATGATGATTTTTTATCTCAATGATAGTTTGATATTGTGCAACTAACTAAAAGTCCAACCGCATTAGAGATGCTAAAGAGGGAACAGAGTTCAGAAAAAAGGTCATATAGGTAACTCACAGTCATGTTAATGTCAGGATCTAATGCCAGGAGGTCCTAGAAAAAATTTGAGTACATTGCTTAATGATAAGCTTGTACTCTGCTGCTTCTGGTGTTCAATTATTTTTCAAACTCAAAAATCATAGCATGATTCTACTACACATGTTGTAACTAGACTAGTTATAGTGTGTCAGCTTAAAAAAAAAAAAGAGAGAATGAAAGAAAAGGAGGAGAATTCTAGATCACTGGTATTTACAGCAGTATCGTAACAGAAGGTTTTGCACTTTCAATCAGATGTGTAAATGCAGGTGTTAATACTGAAAATGAGACACAAAGATTCCTTTTCCTCCACTCCTTCTGGAAATGCATGAGCTGTAAAATCAGTTGGTCTCAATTACCAGCTCTGCGAGAAAGAAAACAGGCCAGAAGAATTGTCATTAACTTAATACTTCCCAAGCGAGTGATACAAATAGTGCCTTGTCCAGATCAGAGATGAAAACAAAGGCAAGCTCTGCTGCTGCTGAAAATAAAGCCTGTTGACTGGGCTTGGGGGTCTCAGCCTTCTGTACATGCCTGTGTCTTTTCTGAAAGAGTAGAAAAGTTACAGAAGGGTACCCAAAACATATAATATGTGTATGTTTTTTTCCTTCAGCCACTGAGCCAAAAGACACTTGGTAGTGAAAGTTCTTTACAAAGTACCAGCTTCTTGCTACCTAAATATAATTACCAGGAAACAAATGCTTTTCTATCCTTAGCAGCTTTAATGTTCCTCAGAGATACTGCTAGGCAGAAAGAAACAAAATTTAAAAAAAAAAACCCAACCCAAACCAAACCAAAAAACGCCAAACAAACAAAAAAAGTTGTGTGAAAATACTTCTGCTAATTCACAGAGTTTCTTCATTTTTTTATCCCTTATCTTGTCCATTATCTCATTTCATTAATGTCCTTCTATGCAGTAATATGCTATGTAAGGCCTTTGTTATGCATTTTATACATTGAAAAAAATTAAAGAATGATGACAGGTATGATGATCTTGGTATAATCCAAGATTAAATTACATAAATTAATTAAATTACTGAATTTCAGCAGCTGAACAATAAGTCATTTTAATGTAAATTGACTGTGAAACTTCTAAATTAAAAGTCATGGAAATACGGGAAATATTTTTAAGGTTAGTTATATTTAATGGGAATTGCTTGTGAGAATATGCCACAAATATAAAAGTCACAAGGTTGTAGAAAGTTCAAGTGGGATTAGCTGTCATTAAATTCTCATCTGAAGTAGAGATACAGAGTCCTATACAAGAGGACTTGGTGATAGAGAATGGTTGTCCAGGATCAAAATTTTGAATTTAATCTTGATTCATATCCAGTGTTGGTGCTGAATTAGATTTATTGTCCCTTTTTTCATTTATTTCCTAATGTAATGACAAGTAGATCTATGCATCCATTCACATGGACAGAAAGAGAAATGCCAACTTCTGCTTGTCCATGTGCCCCAGGAGTCCAGCAAGGGAAATGCATCTCAGAGGAATGTCGGTGAGGCTTAAACTCATCAATTTATGTAGTGTTGATTACAAAACAGTGATGATCCAAGGGCGTCTTTAAACTCACCATTGCCAGCTTGGTAAATTTGGCTAATGAACATAACATTACACTTTGATATTTTTCTTGACTGGTTACAGTAAATTTAAATAAACATGCTTATTTATAAGAATGATAATGATCATTGCAGGCTTTCCTCAAAAGAAGGCATTGCATGTTTGTATTTGCTCATGGAGTAGCTTTGAAGGGCTTTTTTTTATTTCCTTAGTAACAACTTCTAAGTGAAAAAGTACAGTTTTCTTGTAAAAACATCTTTTATTGAACATATGTTTTTCACTGATACTCTGCAGGGAGTGTTTTTCTAAAAAGCAAACCAAACAGCCTTTGTGTAAATAGTTGGGAATACAAAAGCAAAAGTGCCAACTAACTTTCCATTTTTCTACATAGATAACGTCCACATAGGATGCTTAGGAAGACAGTTCTAAAGCAGTTGATTTTGCTTTAGCTTTGTTATTTAGCATGTAATATGGGTACTGCTTCATATAAAAATTTCACTGTAAAGATTTGAACCTATATGCTTGGTAATACCAAACTGTAAAATATAAATCTCATTTCCTTCCATACCTTTTTTTTTGATTCATACATTACAGAAATTCTGTGGAGGACAGCAGTGCATGATCTCTGATAATTCCTACCTCTAGCAGACTGAGTAATCTCTTCAGGAGAAATCATTTGTATGGAAAATGTTAGGGCAAAAAAGTCAGTCCCAATAACTCCACTCATCCGTATTCACTGACTCTACTCATGGGAGTGCTACCACATTGACTTGATTAAATCCATAAAAAAATATATCAGTATTTCCAGACCTGAACATCAAACAGCAGTTCACCAATCTATTTTAGGTACCCTGCAGAAGTTTGAGATAAATAGTATTTGAGACATACTGCAGTTCCTATCAACTGCAGCAATGGGAGTTTTGGATGTACAGCGTACTTGGTCTCTCAAAGATTTGGAAGTATGGAATTAGCAAGGTGATGATGGGTAAGAAAAGCAACGACGAATTATTGTAAGATGTGGGTTACACATCAAATACAATTAGACACTAGTGGCTGTGCCTTCTTTTATCTGTGTACTACAGCAGAGACAATAGAGAGGGCTGGAAACTCTATAAACAAGTGAAGGAGAAAATTAATTAAAAATAATTAAAACAATAATTTCTTAAATGAAGGACATGGTGATAAAAAGATTGGGAACATTGGCATTTTCAGCCATTTAAAGTAATGTTGGCTTCTATGACTTCAAGTACCTGTCTGAATATATTCTAGTGTTCCTTTGTCTTCTCATGCAGATCATTTAACTCAACAGCCTGGCTCTTTGCTTTCACTCCGAACTTCCTTTATATATTAAGAAAAATTCACTTGTTCTACCTACTAGCCATATTTTTAGGAGTAGTACACTTCCTTTTCTATCTCATGACATCTCACAAGTCTCTACAGCCTATTTAAACAGCATGTCTCCCAGAGGTTGTTCCCCAAGCTTCTCTTTTATGATTTTCCCTTTTATAACACTCAGGTTCTAAGCCAAGTTTGACACAGACCAAGAGCACACACGAAGGGACTGGAGAAGGTGGAAGGGACAAATTTCAGAACAAAAGCAATTAAAAAGTGTGAAAATGAAAATGACAAAGCAGTTTGAAGACTCTAGTGATGAAGAGAAATTAAATGTTCTGGCATGGGATTTAACAAACACACCTGGCAAAAATAGTGCTTGCCCTCTTCAAGGGTCATTTTAACAGATATTTTCCTATTCTCCTACTCCTACTTTCAATTTAGGGCCTATATTACAGAATTGCTGAAATGACTGATTGTTGTTCATGAATGCCATGGTAAACACTAGAAAAAAAGAAAAGTATGAAGAAATATTCTTTCTGAGGTAAATCACTTCTGGGCTGTGTGAACATGGAGAAAATAAGACAAAAAATACATTTTTCCCTTAATAGCCTACATGTGGCAGGGGATTGTTCATTTACACAGTCACAGAAGATTATTTTGGACATCAGATCCTATTTCCTCTATCAGCACAGTAAGATTTTATCAATTCTGAAATCATCAGAAGTGCCTCTGAAAAGAAAAAGTGTGGGAGGAGTTATGAACCTGACCACAGAGCTACAAACACAAAATCATGTTTTACACTGAAGTTGCTGAAAGACTTTGAAAATGAAGGATTTTATGACAGTTACATGGGGCAAAAATGCCAAAAAAACCTATGCGTTGTACCTTTAACTATCATCCTAAAAATAATCATAGAAATCAAATTATATCTGGTGCCTCTGCTATCACAAAATCACAAGTTCAGCATGTCAAAATCATATACAATCAGATTGCTCTCCAAATGATTTTCATTTACTTGCAAAATATGGATAAAATGCTGATAAAATGATACGTGCTTTTCTGAATTCTTGTATTTTATTTTTCTTGTTTTTCATTTTGAAGATAATTTAAACATCTTAGAATTATAAAATTGCATTTCAAGTCTTCAAAACTATTGATATCTAAAGAAACAGAGATCCTCTCCTACATCTAGTTACTACACATTGTGTTTTACTCTAATTTTATTTCAAAAAGCACGACCAATGAAATGCAAGAAATTATTCATTTTAGAAAAGCAGCATTGCTAAATCAACTTATCACACAATAACTCTTGTTCATTATATATGATCACATAAACACTAGAACAAAAGAAAAAATATGATAGTCGTGAAAACCTTTAATGTATTTTATATGTAAATAAATGTTGGTCTCACAAAAATCTCTTCCATATTAAGTAGTAAACACAAAATACTAGAGCAAAAAAGTCAAACGGCATTTTCATTTTTACTGAATGTAACACAAAAAGATCATCTGAAGAAAAACAGAAGAAATTTTTAGACATTAATTTTTACATGACAAGGTTTTTTGTGAAGATACAGTAAGAAAACGAGATGAGTTCATCTGTGTAGTGATCTAAGTTTAAATCTATTTAATCAGGGCTGATGTTACAACTATAAAAAAGCTTAAATTGTGAATACTATCAGGCAGCAATAATTGAATGTAGTTGCATGTGTATGGCAGGAGTGAATGTCCAAAAATATTTAGTTTAATATTATTTCTTAAACTCAAAAATAGAGTCAAATTGACAACTTTGTACACCCCAAACAGTTTTTACTTCAATCTTCCACATTCTAATACTTGAAGTGAGTGAAAATATGATAATTAATTTAGTTGTTTAAACTCGCTAACGAGGAGCTGAGCCCTCAGATCTTAAGTATGGTCATACAAAGATTTTGAGCTGTGTTGCCTTTGAATTGCACTATCCAATGACAATTCTAGAATGGCATGAGGTTCCCACAATGAGTTTTTATTGCATTCATTTCCCTGTTGTTAGAACTGTTGCCTCTGAGGTAGGGAAGATGAAGAGGGCTCTTTTATGTTCTGTCAGAACACCTTCCAGCTGAAGTGGTAAATACAGTATTATTTGGAAAGCTTTGGTCTATTAACAACCATTGTATCTTTATGGATTTTTTATTTTTGCTATCTATGCAACTCTTGTACATGCTAGGTAATACAAGACCTCATAAACTCACTAATTAATATTTCTGTCTTTCATAAATACAAAAAACCCAACTAACCAATACAAAAAACCCAACCAAACCAAACCTCTAATGCCATATCCCACTTTAAAAAATTCAAATTATACAATCATATATCAATTAACTCCACTATCTAAGATTCCAGTTTTCTCTAATACACTTGTTGTCTGTGAAACTTGCAGTTTTTGCATTTGGAAAAATCCATGGTCAATATTAAAATTAATCATATTGTTATCATGCAAAATGATGTTGCTGCATTAATTCCTGAAACAAATCCCTTTGTATATAAATTTAGCAATACAGTTTTAACCTGACTGAGTTAAGGACTATTGAGCTTATTTTAATATCCTTTTCTGAGGGTTTGCACTTGCATTGCAGCATTGTTTTTGCTATATTAATACACATTTTCTGACTTAGTAAAGGCATTTATTGAATGCAAATCAATAGAAGAAAAGTTGAATAATTGCACAGTTACTTGAGCTACAATGTGTCATAATTTTGAGATGAGTTATGTACATTTCATGATTGCAGTAAAAAAACTCAAATATCTTCATAGATGGTTGGACCAATATTTAAATTACAAACCTTTGAGATTGGAAAAATAATTCAGATCTTTCTCTGCATTGCATATTGATTTATTCATTTCATTGAAAGTAAATAATAGAATTCTTTTTCTCTTTTTCAAAAAAGGATGAGGAAACTTTCTAAACTGCTGAAACTGTTTCAGATTTCTTATTTCATATGGAAGTGAAACTGTGATTCTTGTGCAGTGAAACTGTGCCCAATTTTTCACAATCCTTTATTTTCTCTATTAAAATGCATTCTGAGTTTGCTACTGTTGTAAATGTGGAGAATTATGTCTACATGATAAATATGTACCATTTTTTCTACAAAGGAGAAATATATAGTTTGGTACTCTCCATTCGTCAGAAAAAAAAAATAACATGGAGATTAGTTGCACAGGAAAAAAAAAAAGACCTTTGAGATTTCAGTATGAAAATAGATCTTGGAAATCTAAACTTCCAACTACCCACAGCTCTTTTTAAAGCAAATGGCAAGCACATCTAAAATTAGTATTCTTGGCTTTCATTTTTAGTGTTCATAATTTGTGTCTGTGCATAGCCTCAAGGTCCTTCTGACTCTAAGAATATCTTTATATTAGGTTAATCAATCAACTAAAATTCATTTGCCAAAAAAACCCCACAAACAAGCAAACAAACTCCAAAAAACAATCACCAAAACCAAAACTAACACTCCACCCCCATCCCCCCCCAAAAAAAACCTCCTGAAACTATTGCATGAATTTCTATATGAGCTTTTTCCTGGTAAAGCTCTTGGGGAAGAACCAGGCTGGGAAGACAAGAAAGTGAAGTTTCTGTTTGCCCAGCTGGAATGCATGCTGGAATGCTCTGCCTTGGGGTGGGTGATAAACCAACCGAGAGCTTATGGGTAAGGATTACAGAGAGAACAGGTATGAGTGACACAGCAGTGACAGAGGCCACCTGCTCAGCAAGAACAAGTGGTTGAGGCCTTCTAGGGACAGCTAAAAGCAGGTTCATGTTTTCAGGTCCTTGTCCCTGTGGGGAACTTCAACAACCACATCTGCTGGAGGGACAGCACACCATGACGTAAGCAATCCAGGAGGTTTCTGGAACACGTCAGAGACAACTTCCTGATCTGAGTGATAGATGGGCCAAAAATAAGTGTTTTGGAGGTTCTCAGGCTCACAAACAAGGAAGGGCTTGTTGGGGATGTGAAGGTTGAAGGCAGACTTAACTACAATGGCCATGAGATAGTGGAGTTCAGGATCCTGAGAGGAGGGAGCAGGGCAAAAAGCAAGATCACAACACTGGACTTCAGAGGGTCAGATTTTTGTCTCTTCAATGATCTGCTCAGTAGACTCCCATGGGATAAGACCCTGGAGAGAAGAAGGGCCCAAGAAAGTTGTTAGATTTGAAAAGTTTGTCTTGTCCAGGCAACAGTGGCCCATCTCAAGGAGCAGGAAATACAAACAAAATGCCAGGACGCCTCTGTGGGGCAATACAGAACTCCTGACAACACTCAGGTATAAGAAGGAAGCATACAGAGGTTGAGAGCAGGGAGAGTTAGCCTAGTAGGAATAAAGACACTGTCAAGCCAGCACTTAGGAAAACCAAAGCTTATCTGGTATTGAACCAGAGATTTCAAATATAGCAAGGGCTTCTACAAGTACATAAGTAGCAAAAAGAAAACTAAGGAGAATTTGGATCCTAGGGACCAAACATGACCATGACAGAGGACATGAAAAGGACTGAGATCCTGAATGCCAGCTTCATATCATTCTTCATTAGCAAGGCCAGTCTTTAGGAATCTGAGCCTCAAAGACCAGGCAGGAAGGTTGGAAGCACCCTTGGTGGAAAAGAATCAGATCAGGGAATACTTAAGCAAATTGAATATATGTAAGTCTGCGGACCCTCACAGGATGCACCATCAGTCCTGAAGGAGCTGGAAAATGTCATTGTGAGGAAATTCTTGACAATCCTTGAATGATCATGGTGACTGGGAGAACTGCCTGAAGATGGGAGGAAAGCAAATGTCACTTTGTCTTCAAAAAGCTTGAGAAGGAGCCTATCAGCTTTATCTCAATGCCTGGGATGGTGATGGAACAACTAATCCTGGAAAAATTTTTCAATTAAATGAAACACCAGAAAACAGTCAGAAGAACTAAGCATGGATGCACCAAGAGGAAGTCATGCTTGACTGACCTGCTGATACCATTCCACAATGAAATCACTGGCTTGATAGGTGGGGAGAGACCATTGGACATTGTCTGCCTTGCCTTCTGTAAGGCCTTTGACACTGTCCGCCCATAAGATCTTGACAGACAAGTGGATTAAGTACAGACTTGATGAGCAAATAGCAAAGTGGGCTGAAAATTGTCTGAGTGGTAGCCCCAGAGGGTGATGTTCAGTGGTACAAGTCTAGCTGGAGGCCAATAACCAATGATGTACCCCAGAGGTCAATACAGTGACTGGAATACAATATCACTGGAATACAGTGACTAACCCTGTTCAAGGTCTTCAATAATGGTCTGGATGATGGGACAGAGCATGTACCCTCCGCAAGTCTACTGGTGACAAAAAACTTGGAGGAGTGGTTGACAAACCAGAGTGTAGCACTGCCATCCAGAGGGACCTCCACGAGCTGGACAAATGGGCTGACAGGAACCTGTGAAGTTCAACAATGGAAAGTGCTAAGTCCTGCACCTAGTAAGGAACAATTCCAAACACCAGTATATGCTGCAGATCTCCCATCTGGAAAGTAGTGTTGCAGAAAAGGACCTGGGTGTCTTTTTGAACACCAAACTGACCATGAGCCAGCACTGTGTCCTTCCTGCAAAGGTGATTGATATCCTGGTTTGCTTTGGACAAAGCGTTGCCAGCAGGATGTGATCCCTCCCTTCTACTCAACTCTGATGAAGCCACACCCACAGTGCTGGGTCCAATTCTGGCTCTCTAGTACAACAGAGACACAGATCTGCTGCAGAGACTCCTGTGAAGGGCCAGGAAGATGATGAGGAGACTGGAGCATCTCCAGCAAGACAACAGGCTGAGAGATCTGGGACTATTCAGTCTGGAGAAGAGAAGGCTCAGGAGGGTGCAAAACTCAATGCATAAAAAACACCTGAAGGAAGAGTGCAAAGACAACACAGCCAGGTTCTTTGCAGTGGTGACTAGTGACAGGACCAGAGGCAATGGGCACACACTGAAACACAGAGGGATTCCTCTGAATATCAGGTGACAATTTTTTATTATGAGGGTGACTGAGCACTGGCATCGGTTGCCAGAGAGGTTGTGAAGTCTTGGAGATATTCAAAAGTGGCTTAGACATTGTCCTGCACAACTGGCTCTAGGTGTCCCTGCTTGAAGCGTAGGGTTGGACAAGATGACCTCCAGATGTTCTTTTCAATCTCAATGATACTGTGATACTCTGTTTCTGAGGAACTGGGTCCTTTGCATCATGAAAGTGTGCAAAAAAATAAAGGATGGGATTCACCCTGTAGATTCAAATGAAATATTTCTTCTGTGACACTGGAACTCACTGGTTCAGGCACACTTGCCAAGAGATGCAGATGTTTTCGCTCTGCTTTCCAACAAAGTAACAAATGCTTAGAAACAAATTCAATGCCTATTTCTCTCTCAATTTCACAGTCTCATGTTACCCACAGAATATTCAGAGTGGTGGTGTGTGTCTTCCCAAGTAGCTGTTACGTATGATGGTACATAGAGCAGGCCCTGCTCTCCTGGAAATAGCTAAACACCTGCCTGCCAAGTGGAGGTAATGAATGGATCCCTTTTTTTGATCTGATTGCAAGTGCAGGCTTTCTTTCCCTATTAGGCTGTCTTTATCTCAACCCAAAAGTTTACTCTCTTTTATACTTTCAATTCTTTTCTCCATTCCATGGCATGGTGTGAGCTTTGTGGGGCTTAGTTGCCTACCAGGCTACACCCACAGCTTCCCAAATTCCAGAAAGTGGCACGACATCTGCTGAACAATGGGAAATAATGAATTAATATATCTTTGTGCCTCATTGTAATGCAGGCTATGTTTTTCTACCTGTTAGGGTTTTGGGGAGTTCCCCTTCTGTTTTGTTCTTTTTTCTCTCTTAGAGAATTTTCCCCATACTGTTGCCAGGACAATAAATTGCCGGTGCTTAAGCCACACAAAATGACCTNGGCTGAAAATTGTCTGAGTGGTAGCCCCAGAGGGTGATGTTCAGTGGTACAAGTCTAGCTGGAGGCCAATAACCAATGATGTACCCCAGAGGTCAATACAGTGACTGGAATACAATATCACTGGAATACAGTGACTAACCCTGTTCAAGGTCTTCAATAATGGTCTGGATGATGGGACAGAGCATGTACCCTCCGCAAGTCTACTGGTGACAAAAAACTTGGAGGAGTGGTTGACAAACCAGAGTGTAGCACTGCCATCCAGAGGGACCTCCACGAGCTGGACAAATGGGCTGACAGGAACCTGTGAAGTTCAACAATGGAAAGTGCTAAGTCCTGCACCTAGTAAGGAACAATTCCAAACACCAGTATATGCTGCAGATCTCCCATCTGGAAAGTAGTGTTGCAGAAAAGGACCTGGGTGTCTTTTTGAACACCAAACTGAACATGAGCCAGCACTGTGTCCTTCCTGCAAAGGTGATTGATATCCTGGTTTGCTTTGGACAAAGCGTTGCCAGCAGGATGTGATCCCTCCCTTCTACTCAACTCTGATGAAGCCACACCCACAGTGCTGGGTCCAATTCTGGCTCTCTAGTACAACAGAGACACAGATCTGCTGCAGAGACTCCTGTGAAGGGCCAGGAAGATGATGAGGAGACTGGAGCATCTCCAGCAAGACAACAGGCTGAGAGATCTGGGACTATTCAGTCTGGAGAAGAGAAGGCTCAGGAGGGTGCAAAACTCAATGCATAAAAAACACCTGAAGGAAGAGTGCAAAGACAACACAGCCAGGTTCTTTGCAGTGGTGACTAGTGACAGGACCAGAGGCAATGGGCACACACTGAAACACAGAGGGATTCCTCTGAATATCAGGTGACAATTTTTTATTATGAGGGTGACTGAGCACTGGCATCGGTTGCCAGAGAGGTTGTGAAGTCTTGGAGATATTCAAAAGTGGCTTAGACATTGTCCTGCACAACTGGCTCTAGGTGTCCCTGCTTGAAGCGTAGGGTTGGACAAGATGACCTCCAGATGTTCTTTTCAATCTCAATGATACTGTGATACTCTGTTTCTGAGGAACTGGGTCCTTTGCATCATGAAAGTGTGCAAAAAAATAAAGGATGGGATTCACCCTGTAGATTCAAATGAAATATTTCTTCTGTGACACTGGAACTCACTGGTTCAGGCACACTTGCCAAGAGATGCAGATGTTTTCGCTCTGCTTTCCAACAAAGTAACAAATGCTTAGAAACAAATTCAATGCCTATTTCTCTCTCAATTTCACAGTCTCATGTTACCCACAGAATATTCAGAGTGGTGGTGTGTGTCTTCCCAAGTAGCTGTTACGTATGATGGTACATAGAGCAGGCCCTGCTCTCCTGGAAATAGCTAAACACCTGCCTGCCAAGTGGAGGTAATGAATGGATCCCTTTTTTTGATCTGATTGCAAGTGCAGGCTTTCTTTCCCTATTAGGCTGTCTTTATCTCAACCCAAAAGTTTACTCTCTTTTATACTTTCAATTCTTTTCTCCATTCCATGGCATGGTGTGAGCTTTGTGGGGCTTAGTTGCCTACCAGGCTACACCCACAGCTTCCCAAATTCCAGAAAGTGGCACGACATCTGCTGAACAATGGGAAATAATGAATTAATATATCTTTGTGCCTCATTGTAATGCAGGCTATGTTTTTCTACCTGTTAGGGTTTTGGGGAGTTCCCCTTCTGTTTTGTTCTTTTTTCTCTCTTAGAGAATTTTCCCCATACTGTTGCCAGGACAATAAATTGCCGGTGCTTAAGCCACACAAAATGACCTCGCCACAGAGGGTGGGGGGTCACTGGGACTACTGGTCTTTCACCTGGTTTTGGGTGGAGTCAGGGCTGTTGGTGCTAGCCGGGCTCGGACGCAGTTCGTCAGAACCTTTCTGCTTTTCGGCCGTTTTCTTCCTTCTACCTGAGAAACCCCGGGATTCCTGCTGCAGCTCCTGATACATCTTGTCTGCCACCTGGAATCTGCGCTCACCTCTGCTGTTCCAGCTTGCTGTTCCCGAGGGTCCGGCCGGACACTGGGATCAGCTGTCTGGAGGGTCTGTTGAAGCTTTTTGTCCATTTTCCCCTCCCCGGGACCCCGGGCCTGCCGGCTGTGAGCGCAACTGCACCAGAGGGGAAAGTGCCCACGGCCTGCGGCTGAGAGAGACTGGTATTGGGTCTGTGGTTCTGTCTCCTGCTGCTGCCGGAGCTACTGTTGTTGGTTTGCCTTGTTATATGTATTAGTAAAGAACTGTTATTCCTAACCCTACCTTTGCCTGAAAGCCCCTTAATTTCAAAATTATAATAATTCGGAGGGAAGGGGGCTGTATTTTTCCATTCCAGGGGAGGCTCCTGCCCTCCTGGACAGACACCTGTCTTTTCAAACCAAGACACTACCTAAACTGGTTTTATCTTGACCCATGAGGGATTTTTTACATCTTATTTTCCCCTGCCAATCCTGTTGAGGAGAAAGAGAGAGAGGGACTGCACGGACATCTGGCAACTGACCAAGGCGAACTGCCACAAAACATAACATCTCTTAGTCCCTGAAGGCATTTCTTTAAAGGCAGGTTTTCTTTAGCCTCCCAAGATAATTTGGAGGTATTTCTCCACATCCCCTTCAAGCCCCTTCTACACAACTGTGCAGTATGTTCTTAGAGATTCCCCAATAATTTACCTGTTACGCAAGAACATATTATTTCCCATGTTAATCCTGTCACATGTACTAGCTTATTCACTGCTCTACTAAATTCCTCTTTAGAATGAAGAATTGTCTATAATTTATAAAGTCACCTAAATAATTTCCTATAGCAGTAAGATCCTTTCTTTTTCCAATTCAGACCCTTACAATTTTAGAGCAATTACTTAAACCACAAATTTTATTTCACTGTGCCATGAAGGTTTTTTTTTTTCCTAAGTATTTGCTTCAAAATACATTTTTAAGCCTGTATCATGTGGGCTTAACTGTGACACAGAAAGGCTGTGTACTGCTGGTAGGCAGGATACATGATTTTACAAAATCAAATCAGTAAGATTGTCAGGTCCGAGGAACTTCCTTACCTGTTGCTCTCTAGGGTTATGTTCAAAAGGAGTCTTTAATAAGCTGATCTCTGAAAAACCATGACCAGAGGGCATATTTTCTTAAAGGATTAAGTTCTGATTGTTTGGCTGAAAACTTGAGGAAGAGAATGTGGAAAGGATGACATCAAAGATCTTTCTTTGACAATTATATTATTTTTAAATCAATAAAAGGTAACAGAGATGAAGCAAATTTGACTGTTTTTCTGCCATAGCTCTCAAGCTTAAAAAGGAAAACATTTTTCCTCATTATTTCCTCAAAATATGCCACAGGGTTCTTCAAAAGATTCTGCTATCGAGACCTCAAACTACAATATCAGAAAAGCCATCCCTGAGGAAAAACTTTACTTTTGAGAAAGGATATGACTGAATGCCCTCCTCTTTATAGATAAAAGCTTGGCAGAAACTTTGGTGATTTCAGACTGAACAAAAGGCCAACTAAATTCTTTTTCTCCAGATATATTTCTTAACTACCTTTCACTCACAAAGTGCATTACAATTGTCAAGTGGCTCCAGTCACACTGTTATGAACTCAAACTTTCATTACATCAAAATGTAAAAAGGTCACAGAAGTCATCCACTCCTCATGTGTAATCCTAGGAGGAGACCCAGCTCTTCACATTTGTCAATAATGAGTAGTTTCAGTCTGCATACTTTCTCTCAAATTGGAATTTTGTTTTCCATCTATAGGGAAATGCAATAACCTGTCTACTAGATAGAGTGAATGATGTTTGAAAACCCTCTAGAAAGCATTATAGCAAGACACCCTTTCCTGCAAATCGCCATCTGATATTATATTTTATCACACATTTCAGGGCTTAAACATATGTAATGGAAGTGAAAATCATTGGTTTAACCTTGTACATAGCATACAGCCTTTTGAATGACTGTACATGAAGATTATAAAACAACATTTCTTGGTTCATTTATGCAAGGCACTGTTGTTTCTCCTTTAATAACCAGCATCCTGACTTCCATAAAATTCTGCAGCATACATAGAAAACAACAGTTCAAGTCCACTCATTATTGTTTTTAAACACCTTTGAATTCTCCTCTCAGTTGTTAAGCCTTCATTAAGATCAAGAAATTCTGTTTTCATAGGAATTATAACTCAGTAAATCAAAGGTCAATATTTACTTTTTTTTTTTACTTTCAACATGTTTTATAAGATTTTTATTACCTTTGTCCTTAAAGCAACATTAAAATTAGTCTTAAACAGCCTTCTTAAATTACCCAGCTGCCTTATTTGTATAATACACAGTTAACATTAGCACTTTTACAGGGTACCTTGAGCGACAATAACATAAACCACTTGTTTTATATTAAGACTAAGAAGTTCTGCTCTTTCTGAGGCCATTCTCAAATTCCTCAAAATCTTCATATATCTGTCTAAGTAAAGCACATTTTCTCTCTTCCGTCGGATACATGATACAGACATAAAAAAAATTAAATACTTGCTGCATACATGATCTTTTTTTAAAATCAAGGTTGATTGAAGGAGAGCACTGCTGTGGGGTGTGGGTTTTTTGGTCTGCTTGGTTTACATGTATCACTCAAGACGTTGTCTGTGGAAAGTAGCATTCTAGAAAATGCTAGAAAAAATGCTAGAAAACTTCTAGCAGGGTAGAATTTTGTCTCAAATGCAGAAATTACACAAATAAAATTTAGATCTTCCATAAGATAAATTTAGTCCTTAAATAGAAAAGTAACTTTAAAAAACAAGGTCATACACTGGGTTCCTATATATAATTCAGGGAAGTTCCTGCACCAAATCATAGACATTGATTTCATTCTATCTTTTGCTGGGCAGTTTGGGCATTTTTCCTCTTTTTTCTTCACCCAAAGCGTTCATATTTTTTAATGGAAAATTCATTCTCTATAACATTGAAATATTAAATAAATAAAACTGACATTCTAATTTTTGTATTGATTCATAACATACTGAAATATTCTTCATTAATGAACTGAAATAAAATGTGGTATGTGAACTCCACGAAACCTTAAATTGGTTTTGTCTCTCCTTAAGGACTTTTAGTTCAGAAGCTTAATGAGCTCATTCTCTTCTTTCACCTGATTCCTTAGATGTCACACATTTTTCATAATGAGCTGTAGCTAATCCAGAAGGGAGACCATGACAGAGTGTTGGAAATGAAGTCTCGCTTTCTAAAATATCATCGTAAATATGCAAAACTTCATAAATAGTAAGTTTCCTCTACTGTTCCATACACACAAATCTGTCCTGCTTGAAACCAACAAGTTTTCAAACTGTTCTCAAGAAAACTATTCTTCAGAAAAACCTCCAACCTTTGAGGATTTTTTTATCAAACGAGGTTCTAATGACAACATCAAGCTGCGTGAACTGCAGGGGAAAACTTGCATGTTGGTGCCTTCATCACCTGTGAGTAACCGAGATACGGACCCAGACCGGCAGGGGATGTGAATAGTTTATTCAAAGGAAAGAGCTGGTTTTATACAATTTTCCAAGGCACAGTATTTCCTTATATGGTAATTCTTACTATGTGACCTATCCCGTGTTGGCACATCAGCAACACACTTTCTAAATGTCCTCCTATGGAGTGATCACTCACTGTTCACCCGTCCGTCAGCTCCCGGTAGGCTCCTCTCCGTAGGGGTCTGCTGTGTGACACCTCCTCCTCCTAGGGCCCGGTGGAGACAAACCTCTCTGTGCTGCCACATGCTCCTTTGTGCTGCCATGTGCTCCTTCGTGCTTCCATGTACTCCTTTGTGCTGCCATGTGCTCCTTTGTGCCGCCATGTGCTCCTTCGTGCTGCCATGTGCTCCTTTGTGCTGCCATGTGCTCCTTTGTGCTGCCATGTGCTCCTTCGTGCTGCCACGTGCTCCTTTGTGCCGCCATGTGCTCCTTTGTGCTTCCATGTGCTCCTTCGTGCTGCCATGTGCTCCTTTGTGCCACCATGTGCTCCTTTGTGCCGCCATGTGCTCCTTCGTGCTGCCATGTGCTCCTTTGTGCCACCATGTGCTCCTTCATGCTGCCATGTGCTCCTTTGTGCTGCCATGTGCTCCTTTGTGCCGCCATGTGCTCCTTTGTGCCGCCATGTGCTCCTTTGTGCCACCATGTGCTCCTTCATGCTGCCATGTGCTCCTTTGTGCCGCCATGTGCTCCTTCATGCTGCCATGTGCTCCTTTGTGCTGCCATGTGCTTCTGCAGGCGTGTCCCACAGCCCGCAGCTCAACTCCATCCCATCTCTTCTCACAATCACCATGTTTTAATGAGAAAATATCAGCTTCCTGGGATTATATGCAACCTTCAGAAATACTAAATTCAAGTATGTTTAACTGGGGAAGGGAAAAAAACCAGCAAAACCTATATATTTAATAACACATAGCTGAGTCATTTAAAATCAAAATTATGAGGATTGTGTGAGTTTAAATCTTCAAGAGAAATGAAATTTAAGAGTGTGAATGGTAGCATGTGTCACTAATATTTGATCTTTCTGCAGCTTTCTGACAGCTGGTAAAACATGATGGAGGTTTTACAGGTACCAAGCATATCATTATGCTATTCCTAAAATCAAAAAATAAAAAAGAAAGATTATATTTCTTTAATTTTATTTGAATCATAGAATAGAATCATCAAGGTTGCAAATGACCACCAAGATCATCAAATCCAACCTTGACCAAATACCATCATGGTCACTAAACCGTATCACAAAGTGCTGCATCTACTCAATTTTTTTAGCACTTCTGAAGATGGAAATGATATTTTGCGTGATATACATAGGTAAGATTTCCCGAATCAACAAATAATCTAAAGCTCTATATTCTGCTGCAAAATATCATGACTGTTCTGTCACCATGGTAAGAGTATCAATGAGAAAGTTGTCAAATATTAATTACTTAAACCAGTTTATTTTCTAGCCCTTTTATAATCTTTAGATAATTAAGATATTTCTTGCTACAAAATAGATATTGACTGTATCTCTGAGGGCACACTTTAAACCCCATTTGTTTAGCAATTAAATGGCTAGTAGTAAGATACCACAGACCAATAGTTATTCTGAGAATACATTTCTTACTGTAACTCTTTCAAACAACATCTGTTGCTGGAAAGAGGAATATGGTTTCATGCTTTGGTTGCATGGCTGAGAACAAATCTGTTTAATTGCATACAAGATGGAAGCTGTTCTGCACTGGAAACTAAAGTAATGATCTATAATTTATCTGTATAGGAGGCTTTTCCATACAGTGGTGACATAATTAAGCAGCTAAAGTTATTAAGTTACTTTGTCATGTGGAAACTTTTATACCACAGTGAGTACAATCCCTTTTCTTTTTTTTTTTGATGATTTATTTTACAGTGTTTCATAAGCAACAAGAGCTAAGCTTACAAGGCTCTTTTTTTACTTTGATGATATAACTGTTACCTTTGAATATACAAAGTATTCTATGGCAGTGGAATTAAGGCTATCTAAAAATATCAAAATAAACAAACAATATCCCACCCAACCATAAAGAATTGTGGTCCTAATTCACTTCATACCTAAGCTACAGCCCAAATGATCTTCTATTTGCTTTCAGTTGCAGTAATAGTTGAGGCACATTTTCTTTCATTCCTCGATTAAAAAAACTGAATCTCCCTCTCAAAATTTGTTTAATTCAGCTCTGTGATCACCTAAAGTCCTTAAGCAAAGTTTTTGGTTCAGTTGTCATCTTCTTTCCCTTAAATCCTTTTTTTTTTTTTTTTTCCCACATCTTTCAGGGTACATGGGAAATGCCTAGTAAGTACATCTGTTACATTGAATTACTAGTTAAAATGAAGAATATGCAAAGTTGTTATATCAGTAGTATCCCAAAATTTGTTCTTATTACCTATTAGCCATGGGAAGTTTATATTAAACAGAAGTTACAGAAATAAAACTTTTTTGTGGGTTTGTTTTAGCACTGCTCACACAATCTAGCTAAAAAAACCGGGCAGAAATTCAAACAAAATTATAATCTCAGATTTTTTTTTAACTTGATGATGTGCAGATTAAAATTAATGCAGTACAACTTCCATTTCCCAAAACAAGACTATACAGCAGGTAAAGAACCTAAAAAAAAGGTGGTGGGGAGGGGGGGAGGATGGGGGGAAAGGGGAGAAAGGACACTGTTGTTTTTTGTTTGATTGTTCATTTGGCTTAAACTCTTAAAAACTGTGAAAACTCTCTATAGCATCAGAGGAGATCCAATGAACTTTACTATTGACATTTGTCAAAATATTTCATATAGCTTTGTGAGATGTAATCAACACACAAAAATTTCATAAATACTAAATATTGAGTAAAGTTTCCCTGTATATGTTCCTACTATTTGCTTGTGATTGAGTAAATGAGTGAAAACCAGACAGAACAGTAAAACCAACACAGATTGAGACCATTTACTCATATCCACTGGCACGTTACAGTCTTTACCTATGCCACTATGCTTTTGCTGACTCTCAGTGGAGTGGGAAAACAGCTCTTCGCAAACACCACCCACATTCTCAATAATGCCTTGCTCCTCTTTAGGAGAGAAAACCCAGCCAACACCAAGCTAGGAAGCTCTCCAACAGTCTAGAAGTACAAATGACTTGTAGAAATAACTGACCTTAAATAGTGAGGTATATTTCCCAACACAGTCTAATTTATAGGCAGGTGAGCCTTGGAGTTTCTGTTGCAATTGCTTAAGGACAAGAGGCTGTTGTCAAACATGAGACAGATTTGGCCCCTTAGGTATCCTCACCCATCTGCTTTTCTCCAAGTGAATCCTGGCCTACATCTAGGCAACAGTCATCCATCAAGTGCTGCATCTGTCAAGTCACAAGGAAAAGATGACAATGAGACCCGGGGGACAGTACAGTGTGTGGAGCCAGTGGAAAGGTTAACAAGAATCACCTAGCAAAGGGGGATGTTTGTTGTCATTCCTAGGTGAAGGAAAGATTTGTTTGGGTTTTTTTCCTTTTACTGTCTTTTGCAGAATATTAGTGAAAATGGCACTCTTTGTTGTCAATATCCAGAGTTTCATATCCGCATACAAAGTTTGAAAAGTATTTTATCACTGAAACAGTTATAATAAAGTATGTCCCTATTTCTTAAAGCTAGACATAGCTCTTAATGAAAATTACAAGACACTTTTAATGTGATAAATAATACATGACAAGGTGTGTGTTGCTGTGAGATAATGCTCATCTCAGAGGCACGGTGACATATGCCTTGGAGTGTCTTAGTGCAATTATAAAATGGCTCAGAGTTAGATTTTTAAAAAGAAGATTCACATGTTCATAGCTTTCCAGAAAAGAAACATGACTAATTTGTTACTATAATGATTACTGACAGATTTAGGAGGGGAAATAATAATGTTGGTTTAATATTCTTATAATTTTTGTAATTTTCTGACACAAGCATTACATTTATTGTTCTGTGGTACTGGAGTCCTGCCAAGGCCTCTGCTATGACAGTCTTAAACAGCACTATAGTTGGTATCAGCAATCTGTAGTGAAATGTTTCCTACCAGCAAAAATATTGAATTAACTGACTCTGAATTTCTTCCAATTGGGAAGTCACAGTTTGATTATCATGTTTCCATCACCTTTGACTGACCCCACATTTGACTCATGCTTTCACAAAGGGCAATGACAGGAGCCCCAAACTTGTGGGTATTAGTGTAGAGAAAGGGAAATTTTATTCCTTGAAGCCGCTAATCTCCACTTACTATAGGTAGTGGGAAGTGGTTATGTTTGCCTCCTTGAAAAATATGTAAGCAAAACCAGGTGGAACAACATGGCAGAGAATTAATCCTCCCTCCCCTCCTTCTCCTCTGCCTGCACCCCAGGAACTGCTGGGGAAATAAGGAGCCAGTGCTGAAAATCTGTTCCCACCGTGCTCTGGGAGTATTGCTGCAGTCACACCTCCAATTCTCAAATGAGCCCTCCACACAGAGACACAGTTATTAAGTATTAGAATGCTAGATACAAAATGCTGCACATATTAACAAGACTTTTTAATTATAATATCCAGCATGATTGCCTGCCCATGTTCTAGGATGCCCCATTATGCATTTCTTTGCAGCATAAACAAATATATATATATATTATAGCTATAGCATTGTAGATGTTCCACATTTATTAAAAAAGCCCACTAGAAATAAGACTGTAAGATAAATTACATAAAGAAAATAGATTATTTACTCCTCTCATACATTTATTCTGAGACGCTAACATCTGCAATCAGTTCACCAAAGTTAGCATTTAGTTTTCAGGTTTTCTAATAAAAGGAAGGGGAGAAAGAGATGAATACACCTTTGTGATATATTTACTGACTGTCTTAGCCATTTCTAAGTTAACATTTTTAGAAGGAGTAGTTTTTAAACCTCTTTTTTTTTCTGGCAATGTTGACTTCAGGTAAACACATAAACTCCCACTAGCAATGACTGCTGCATGTAGGGGTCTATAAAAACGCGAAAGGTCGCTGTACATAGCAATCAGCTGGGACTGTGAGAGAACGCACTGACATTTATAATACACCCAAAACAGAAACAGTTCCTATGGAGACTATGCATGTGTTTTAATAATGCAGAGTTATTTATAAAATTCTAATATGAACATTTATATGAAATAAATACACTTATGGCTTGCATAAGAAAATCCAAGCCTGCTTAATGTGTAACTATTACACTGCACTCATCTCTTTCTGTGTCTGCTGTGATGTGGCTGGTTTGATTATATTGGAAATATTTTTTTAAATATCATCTTTCATTTGTTGTTGGAGTACTCACACAATTAGACACCACAGTCTCATATATATATTTTCCTTCTAGACTTGTGGTTTCACATGCTTCCTTGCATCTTTCCACCCCTCATTCCCAGCCCAGTTTATTGCTACTGTGTAGAGCACAGAATGAATTAGACTCTGCCCTTTCTGATATGTGATATTTACTCACTGGACTATTATGTCAGTCACAAGTATCAGGTTTTTCCTGAGCAATTTATCTACTTTCTTTTTCTTTAAGGTAATGCTCTTGCCTCTGAAACAGACCTTGATGGCATGTTAGATTACTCCTAGAAAATTATCTATACCCTTTGAATAGACGGTCAGCACAGCTAATGAATCCCGATTGTTTGGAAAAGTTATGAGTAGTAAAGAACTTTGTGGAATTATTTTTTGTGCCCCTATCTCAATAAAGTCAACAGAAATAAAGTTTTAGATCAGACCTATTTCTATTGCGGACAGTTAGGAACCACTTAATTCCAGACTTTCTCTAGATCTGGTCAAGATCCTTGTCGTCATGAGTAAAAATAGTGTAACAGCACACATACCTCTCCCTGACCAGCGTAAAGTGAGTTAGTGCTCTCACTCCTGGTCATGGCAATTGACATTCATGTTCAAAAGTATTGCTACAACTGGTCTGTTACTGTCAAGCTCTTCCAGTGGTTTTAATGTAGCAGATCGTGAGACACTAATGATAAATTAGGATTAATACAGTAATATGTTATTAGAATGATAAAATCAGACAAGAGATACAGCAACAAGCAGAAGAAACACTTTGGGACAACATGTTCAAGACATCAGATAAGTGTGAAACATTGATTAGCCTTGGACCTTTTCCTTATGGGAAAAGAATGGGCAAGAACTATTGTCACCTAGAGACAACATAAGTCACCTGGTCATGTAATATGGAAATAGTTGTAAGTGACTACCCAGGTGATTTCCTTCCTTTTGATGACTACAGAACTCACTAAATTGCAAACCATTTTTTACCTCTGCTTTCACTGCTTCAGTATTTCAGAGAAAACAGGAGCATATAGTATCTGGTGTGCTGCTGTACATCAGCTGCTGGAAAAAGGCATTTCAAATTCCGTCTCCACAAACACAAACCTCTCTTTAATTATAATATAGTGATCATTCTCAACAGAGTTTGCATTCTCTAAACCTACTATCCAGTCTCTTAGTGTCATGTGAAAAGGAAAGATACACTCAAACCCTTAGTGTTTCATCAGTCTGTCAGCACCCCAAGAAAGTCGAGACCCTTGCTCCTGACCAGTCTGTCAGTGGCCTGTTATTGAGACCCTTCACTGAACAGTTCACAAGATTGGAGGGTGGTTTGACTGACTGTTCAGGGTCACATGCCAAACAGAGAGACCCCCTCCTGGGTCTCCACACCTTTACTTTCTGCCAGCAATGGCCAGCGCCCTTGAAGGAGTCACATTAACAGTTTACAGAATAACACTCTTTATAAGTAAAATTGTGACATGGTAAGGTTCAAGGATTGCTGGTGATTTTATCAGCTATAAAGTACCACTGAGTTTCCGTCTTTGCAAGGGTTTCAACAGAGCCTGGCTGAGGTACCTCCAGTCTGCTCCACCCTCCTTTTAATTTTTTAATTTTAATCTTAGATTGTATTATCTCTGGGAGGTTGGACATGCTGATTGTGTTCCATTCAAGGAGTAGCAATTGTATTTTCCCCTATAATTTCCATACCGTTATGTTTTCACCGCCAGTCATCTTCCCACAATTATGATTATGATTATTATAATTATGATTATTATCATTATTATTTTACAAGTAAGAAACAAACTGCAGTTGAGTAAAGTAGTGGAATGTCCAGGAACAGGTTCCTAAGGTAAGAAATAAAGAGAGCAGAGATGTTCTTGCTGTTTAATTTAAATTGGTTATATTACCAAGCTAGTATCCTAGCATTCTGGATTTCGTCAGGACTGAGAGAAGGAGATTCTGTTAGTGGGCAAATACTCAGGCTATCTAATACTCTGTGCCATGGGAGATGCAAGGGGACTGGATCTCTTATCACAGAAGGATGCAACAACAGCAATCTGTAAAGTTGTATCCATTTGAAATTTTAACCCTCCAGGTCCATGTCTTATTTTAATGATATTTAAAAAGTACTTCATAGTCTTGATTATTTTTAGAAAAAAAAAAGCTCCTGAGCTTTAAGGTAAGTTCTTCACTTAAATGTAATAGAATTTTTTTATTCTGAAAATTTGTCACTTGTAATTTCCCAGGTTTGCAAGATCTAGGAAATTTAAGCCATTTTTACTGTATAAAGGAGAAACTTTAGACTAATCTATATTTAAAATTGTGATACATCTGTCTGTCAAGGCTGTACCTATGTGAATAGGATAGACCTAGAGATTTCCCCCAGGAGGTTCCTGCTGTGCACAGGCCATCTAAATGATGCTATTTGCAAGCTTGAATGCACTGTTGATTAACATCTGGGGTGGTTAACCAGGACAACCTAGGAACCTTCTTACAGTTCAATCTTTTCTATGTAGGAGATGCTTTGAATATAGTTTAAAATAATCTGTAACAAATGCTCATGCATATCCTGGGGTTGCCACATAGGACAAGGGGACTGCTCAGTTACAGAAAATCACCAGAGAATCAGTTCAAGAAGTCACACCTAATCCAGGCAAAGATGTCATGTCAAAGACACTTGAAATGGGGACCCCCATTATCATGCACATGATGATTGTTTATCCTGTTTGAGGAATTTGGTTGCTCACATCAGGAGATATGTTTTTTTTCATATTCAGTCTGTTAATGTCTGTGCAACAAATAAATTGTGAAACCTAAAAACTATCTTGTGTTTTATTTCAGTGCACTCACCATAAATTTTTTGGGGAAATATTAAATAGTTTTATTTTCATACAAAATTGTTGTGAATAATGACAGCCTCTTTGTTTTTCAATTTACATCTACATAATCTCCCTATGAAACACTAATAAATGTAAAAAATTTTAATACTGAAAAATGAGATTTCAATAAATGGATACTGCTTCCATGTTGGTTGCCGTAACAGTTGTTATGATCTTAGAACACATCTCTTTATTTAATTTAGAGAAGAATATCTGTGCAATGCTTGAGCTTCATGAAAGGTTAACTCAGGTAAAATTAACCTCTCTATATACTCCTAAATCCAATTTAAGAATGGAGAGATGAAACAATGTAGGCTGTGCAGTATTTAGCCTATATACTTACATATAAATCTGAGCACTCCAACCAGGAAGTTAAGCACCATCACAAATCATCTTTGATGCAAACTAAAATTCTAAGCTTGTAAAAGCAGTGAGTTGTAACAACTTGATCAATGTACCAATACTGAAGTAAATACATACAAATCAGCTTCTAAATCTTAACAGAGAAAAGTGTTATATTAATCTAAATAGTGTTTCAGACATAAACTGGCTTATTAGAATCAATGTACTATATTTTGTGAATTGTTAGTCAAAAGAAGAAAACAAAAGTCTTGTTGAAGGTATAACCTTGACTACTGTGAAACCAATGTAGGTAAATGCATCTGTAATGTACACACCACATGGCATGTTCAATAGGATAGTAAATCAAACATAAATCTGTCTAATGTGAAAGCATGGTTTGGTCATTCATACATGCCTAATGGACTTTGTATGTGCTAGAACCGAATTTCTGTTAGTTTAAGATGGATAATCCATTATATCATTCAGAGTACAGTAATAATTATAGCATGTGAATGCTATAAAATAATAAATAATAAATGAATGCATAAATACTTTGGTCATAAATCCCATGATCTTTCATTGCAAACTGAATGCTGAGTTTGCCCTGTAGGGTTCCTCACAACTTGTCAAAGTAGGTCAAGTACTTCCTTTAGTCAAAATACCCTGCCAAAGTCTAATCAGAAACTGTGTTTAAGTGCAGAGGATCTCAGAAGAGTGACCAGTGAGGTATCCCACTCACAACAGGGTTATAAGATAGGAGTGATACTGCAGGTCCTGCTCCCAGATATTACCAAGATAATTTTCTTAAAAGTATCTTGTGACGGTCTTTTGGTTGTACCTACACAACTCTAGCTACACAGCTCTGCCAGCTAACAGAATGCTCAGTTTCTCCCTGACCATACAGGTAACCTATGCTTCTGCTGAAGACTTTCATTGTTTCTGCCAGATTACTAGAAGATAGATCTACATAATTCTAGCATTTATTTAGAATTAACAGACAACCTCTGTCATCTCAAAATGGGTCACAGCACTAAATGTCCATGTGATTGACACTTAAGTTTTAAACAAGTTTTAAAACAAGTTGTACAGCTACTATGGAAAAGCATTTGATGAAGTGAGAGATGTCAAATGGTATTTTTTTCCACTGTTTAGTATGAATTTTCTACCAGGAATCTTAATTCAGAAAAGGAACACTGTTGTATCAAGTTTGTCCAACCAGAAATAAGAGAGATGGAAAGTTAAATAGGTTTTTTTTTTCTCTTTTCTTGATTTTTGACCACTGACCTATGGACATATATTGCTCCTGTCAGAGTAACAGATAAGCACAGGAAGCATCTGTAAATTAGAAAGCTTGAGATGCATCAGCTCTGCTGTTTCAGGAGACAATTTATTAATATAACTGTCAATTTGTTAATTTAACTCATCACAGAGCTGGCATTGCAATGTAGCTGAAAAATTGATAGCTTTATAAAATTTCATCCTGGGAAGAGCTGTTCAAAATGTGAAAACTTAAGCCATATGACTTTAATTAGTCACAAGTTTGATCCCTCTTTTTAACAGGATAATCATATTAACAGAATTTATACCTTATTCAATTGATTTTCAGGAAACACTCCATTTCCAAAATATCATATCTGAAAAATTCATCTAAAAATACATCAAATAATGCTTGTGAAAGTTACATCACAGGCTAGAGATGGCCATATGAGTCACACACCACTTAAATTCCACATGTTAACTACAATCACACTCGTTTAGAATTTGTCGTCAAAATAGACATACCTTTCAGATATATGGGTCTAGATGGACTTAACAGTTAGGGATAATTTGAGCTAAAAGTTCTTTGATGCTGGAATCCACATGGAGAAGGCAACCTTATGTACCACAGCTTGTTATGGATGAACCATATGTACAGAGCTTAAAATTTCTTATTACTCCCACTAATGTCTAATTTATGGGCCTAACTTACCTAATTATATGGAAAATTCTAATAAAAAACATATTAAAATTGCTATACAAAAAGTTTCTAGTGTCTCTGCCTTTTCTTTGGTGCTTTGCCTATTATTCCCTTATCCCCAGTGCACAGCTGACAGATTCAGTCTTTTTCAAAAAAGAAGGAAGGAAGTATTCAAACAAGTGTCTTTTTGGGCAGTAGCATGATGTTCATGACAGTACAGTCTTCTTTCTCAGCACTGGATCTGCTTAGGGCTATTTTTTTATTTTTTCTTAGCAAGCTGCATCCTTCTCATGGGTTACCAGACAGAGATTTGTAATTGCACCTGTCCTCCAGTTCTAAATATCATGAAGAGTAATTTTATCATAAACCAAATGCCTATTAAAGGCGTTCAAAGAAGTTCAGTTAAAATAGGTGAGAAAATAGCCACTTGTTAACTTAAGAATTGTAAAAACAAGTGAGATCCAGCTCAGGCAAAATAAGTTCAGAAAATTCTTGAGACCTTGCAATGCCAGGTTAATAGACCCATAGCCTTCTGCTAATAAGAGTAAAATCGTATTTCCCTGACTACAGCAGCATGTTCCCTGATGACGGCATAAGCTTAAGAGACTTATATTAAATTAATAACAATGCCAGATGCTACCAATTTCTCTGTGTCTAAATGTCCTATCTCCTAAATGGAGATATTGGTACTGCCTTACCTCAGGTATTAAAGATTAAAATAACATCATCTATGATAAGAGCCCTATGGATGTATTTCATAAATATCTGACTTAGGAAAGCCAATCAACTAAAAGCGATGCATGCAAACAGAGTTAGAGTTCTTTCAAGAGCACATCTCAGGAAGGATGACCTCTTTCAGAGTGAATTCATGCTGCTGTGAAGGCAAGGGAGGAACAGAGAAGGGCAACTAGAGCAGCTCTAATAATGGAGCAGCAGTCCCGTGAAGGAAGACTTAAAAAACTGCGACTCTGCAGAGTGGAGAATGGGGGAACAGAGGGAGCAGGATTTACTCAGATTTACAAAATCAAGGATATAGTATATAATCTGGTGCTGGTTATAGCTGGGGTAGAGTTAATTTTCTTCATAGTGGCTGGCATGGGGCTGTGTTTTGGATTTGTGCTGAACACGGGGTTGATAATTTAGAGATTGTTTTGGTTTTGCTGAGCACAACTTATAGAGAGCCAAAGTCTTTTCTGCTTTTTGTAGTTCCCCACTGGTGAGGAACCTGGGGATGCATGGGAGGCACAGCCAGGACAGGTGACCCCAACTGACTGAAGATTCCAGACCACATGGCATCATTCTTAGGATACAAAGTGTGAGGAAGAAGGAGGAAGAGAGACATGTTTGGAGTGGTGGCATTATTATCCTCTATTGTAGAATATGGGGTTACATTTGTTAAGGTTGTTAGGGCTCATGCTCCCCCAGAAGGCCCCATGGGAAAGTGCTGCGGGCTGCAGGGCTGGAAGTTGGTCCAGGTGTGAGAGGCAGTTGGGAGTGAGGAGAGAGTCGGTTGCGTNTAAAATTTCATCCTGGGAAGAGCTGTTCAAAATGTGAAAACTTAAGCCATATGACTTTAATTAGTCACAAGTTTGATCCCTCTTTTTAACAGGATAATCATATTAACAGAATTTATACCTTATTCAATTGATTTTCAGGAAACACTCCATTTCCAAAATATCATATCTGAAAAATTCATCTAAAAATACATCAAATAATGCTTGTGAAAGTTACATCACAGGCTAGAGATGGCCATATGAGTCACACACCACTTAAATTCCACATGTTAACTACAATCACACTCGTTTAGAATTTGTCATCAAAATAGACATACCTTTCAGATATATGGGTCTAGATGGACTTAACAGTTAGGGATAATTTGAGCTAAAAGTTCTTTGATGCTGGAATCCACATGGAGAAGGCAACCTTATGTACCACAGCTTGTTATGGATGAACCATATGTACAGAGCTTAAAATTTCTTATTACTCCCACTAATGTCTAATTTATGGGCCTAACTTACCTAATTATATGGAAAATTCTAATAAAAAACATATTAAAATTGCTATACAAAAAGTTTCTAGTGTCTCTGCCTTTTCTTTGGTGCTTTGCCTATTATTCCCTTATCCCCAGTGCACAGCTGACAGATTCAGTCTTTTTCAAAAAAGGAAGGAAGTATTCAAACAAGTGTCTTTTTGGGCAGTAGCATGATGTTCATGACAGTACAGTCTTCTTTCTCAGCACTGGATCTGCTTAGGGCTATTTTTTTATTTTTTCTTAGCAAGCTGCATCCTTCTCATGGGTTACCAGACAGAGATTTGTAATTGCACCTGTCCTCCAGTTCTAAATATCATGAAGAGTAATTTTATCATAAACCAAATGCCTATTAAAGGCGTTCAAAGAAGTTCAGTTAAAATAGGTGAGAAAATAGCCACTTGTTAACTTAAGAATTGTAAAAACAAGTGAGATCCAGCTCAGGCAAAATAAGTTCAGAAAATCCTTGAGACCTTGCAATGCCAGGTTAATAGACCCATAGCCTTCTGCTAATAAGAGTAAAATCGTATTTCCCTGACTACAGCAGCATGTTCCCTGATGACGGCATAAGCTTAAGAGACTTATATTAAATTAATAACAATGCCAGATGCTACCAATTTCTCTGTGTCTAAATGTCCTATCTCCTAAATTGAGATATTGGTACTGCCTTACCTCAGGTATTAAAGATTAAAATAACATCATCTATGATAAGAGCCCTATGGATGTATTTCATAAATATCTGACTTAGGAAAGCCAATCAACTAAAAGCGATGCATGCAAACAGAGTTAGAGTTCTTTCAAGAGCACATCTCAGGAAGGATGACCTCTTTCAGAGTGAATTCATGCTGCTGTGAAGGCAAGGGAGGAACAGAGAAGGGCAACTAGAGCAGCTCTAATAATGGAGCAGCAGTCCCGTGAAGGAAGACTTAAAAAACTGCGACTCTGCAGAGTGGAGAATGGGGGAACAGAGGGAGCAGGATTTACTCAGATTTACAAAATCAAGGATATAGTATATAATCTGGTGCTGGTTATAGCTGGGGTAGAGTTAATTTTCTTCATAGTGGCTGGCATGGGGCTGTGTTTTGGATTTGTGCTGAACACGGGGTTGATAATTTAGAGATTGTTTTGGTTTTGCTGAGCACAACTTATAGAGAGCCAAAGTCTTTTCTGCTTTTTGTAGTTCCCCACTGGTGAGGAACCTGGGGATGCATGGGAGGCACAGCCAGGACAGGTGACCCCAACTGACTGAAGATTCCAGACCACATGGCATCATTCTTAGGATACAAAGTGTGAGGAAGAAGGAGGAAGAGAGACATGTTTGGAGTGGTGGCATTATTATCCTCTATTGTAGAATATGGGGTTACATTTGTTAAGGTTGTTAGGGCTCATGCTCCCCCAGAAGGCCCCATGGGAAAGTGCTGCGGGCTGCAGGGCTGGAAGTTGGTCCAGGTGTGAGAGGCAGTTGGGAGTGAGGAGAGAGTCGGTTGCGTGACAGTTGGCAGTGAGACTGTGATTGGCTGGAGGAACGCGTGTACAGCATGAGCAGGAAGCTGATTGGGTGATAGGATGCATGGACAGCGGCACTGCAGCTGTGCCAGCCAATGGGTGCCCTTCTGCTGTTAAGTTCGGTTTGGTTTCAGTTGTGTTCAGTTGAGATTAAGGGTACAAAGAGGGGAAGTTTTGTTTTTTTTTTTTTGGAATAAGTGGTTTTTT